>OMLP01006938.1:2778-33758 GCA_900302685.1 Spondyliosoma cantharus | reverse complement strand
GCATGTCAGTCTGCCTGACAGTTTATCTTTTTGAGGCGTTGCAAAAGAGAACTGCAAATGAAATGAGGTAGAAGGATGGTCAGAGCTGGACGATACTGTAAATCCAAGCGTTTCAATTGAAACAACAAAACTGATGGGCCATGGTCAAGATGGGATTTTTACCCAATGTGTTTGCACTGAATATGAGTATGCAGAGACACCCAAACACACACATACACATGCGCGCACATACACACAGACACACACACATCCTTAACGTTTGCTCACACACAAGATCCTTGGATCAACAGTCAAGCACTTGTCTGACAAGGCAACACTGGAAATTTTAGACAGCTACCCCTACCTGCCTGCCAAACCTGAGGTAGCAGGTCTGTACTGGTGGTTTTCAGTTACGTTTGTCTACTTTGTTTTATTTGCCAGAGTCAATTAATGCTGCTTTACAGGAAGAATTTTGACAGAATCAATGTTCTCTTTTTGGATTTTCACCCTAACAATGGTAACCAGTGAGTGCACCTGATGAGATGTTGGGAGAGCCTGTATTTCTGAGGAAAAAAAAAAAAAAATGTCAGTAGACATGATGTCACAGGGTTTCTGCCTAAAAGAGGAAACTGCCACAGTGTAAAGCTGAAGTGAAATATGTTTTCTACACACTATTTCTGTTTTGCCCCTTGGTCTACTATACAATGTTGTTATTTTTCCCTCTTTCTTTTATCTTTTTGTGCTTTAAAAAAAAAAAAAAAAGAATATGTCTCTCAAACCTGCCTTTTATAGCAGGTCACTGACTTA
This sequence comes from Spondyliosoma cantharus, assembly GCA_900302685.1. Lineage (NCBI taxonomy): Eukaryota > Metazoa > Chordata > Actinopteri > Spariformes > Sparidae > Spondyliosoma > Spondyliosoma cantharus. The sequence continues at coordinate 32,972 of OMLP01006938.1, read as the reverse complement.
TAATACCCGGAGAATGTTATGCTCCGCGGAGTCAAAAGTATTCTTTATGATCATTCCAGTTTCCAGCAAGAGACAACAAAAACAGTGCCAAGATCAATTTGTAAATAAAACCAGATCCCATTCGTTACGTTAATATTTTGTTTTGTTTTTGTTTTTATGGACAAATACATTAAAACATGCATGATTTTGTTACTTTGGGATACTAATATATTTTCTTTGGGATTATGTTCCTCTTTTCTTAGGTTTAAATAATATATTCCCAAAAATATATATAAAAGTCAAACACTGTGTACGATTGTACAGTTGTCAGAGAGGAATCTATTGAAAAGAGTTATATCAATATAATAACAGTGATTATAATGTTATGATGATGATGATGAAAAAGATGATGATGATGATGATGATGACGATGATGGTGATGATAGTGGTGATGACGACTACAAGGAAAATCTCACTACATAGTTGAGCATGAGAGGAGAAAGTGGATCAAAGGAGAACAAGACTGTAGAAAAATCTGAAAACAATGAAGCAAACCTTGAAAGTTCAATCTTCCTTGCATTATCTAAGTGGAAATTGTTAAACAGCCAGTCAGTATGATGTGTAAATATACTGTAAGGTACACTCTTTGTTCAAACAAATGAAAATAAAGGTTGAGCTGGGATACTGTAAGTGAGATAAAGAGAGAGCGAGAGAAAGAGAGGGAGGTAAAAAGCCCACTCCACTCCTCCTCTTACCCTTTCTTTTCAGTTCAGAGGGTGATGTGCAAACAACTAAGCAAAGGGCTTCAGGCTTGACTTTACGGGATGTCCACCTCAACAAAAGACAAAACAATTAAAAAAGAAGTATAAAAAGGACAATAACTATGAATAAAACAACTTATGCAAATTTTCATGGTGTAGTAAATGTGTTTTTGGGTGGTGCTGGTTGTGTCAAACATGCTTTCAATGTGTTTGGGGGATGATGCCGCTCCATGCCACTGGTGTTCATAATGATACGGCATCAAATGATATGCGGCATGGAATAGAACGTACTGTCTGAAATCCTGTGTCCAAAAACACGTCATAGAAAGTGTTTTTGTCCTCGCCGTACAATGTAGCCGCTGAGGCAAGAATAATTCGGACATAAAGTATGCAATTAAATTACTCCTGAATGAATCTGGCCTATGTGTGATGGGTTGACAGCGTACAGGGCCGTACAGTTTCCACTCTAATTAGTGTACACAACCCAGCTGACCTGACATGTCTGCTGACAGGTCTGTCAAAGAATAAAAGTTGCTTAATGCAATATTTATGCAGTGGGACTTTGGCGTACCTCAAATAAATCTAGAAATGTGCAACACTTGGTTCATGGTTAGTGTCTTCTGAAAGATATTTAAACACAAAATGATACACTGGCTGTAATGAAACAGGAGGATTTTTCTAACCAAGCACGCTAGCCTGTTACCTTTATGTTACATTAATGGGTATAACGGGTATAATCTTTGTGGATTGATTTAAGCAACAGCGGGAATTTGTTTGAGAGATGAACGTAAATAAAATCCACTGCTGAGAGGGGAGAGTCCTGCTGAAATCATGCCTTGTGACTGTCATGTGGTAGGAGATGGTGCCAACCATAAAATGACTTGAGTTACAGACTGGGAGGATATCTGCTAAAGAAATCAAGGGAGGTATAGAAATGTCCTTAATTTATACATACAATCGAATCAGGAAGCAACTTGACGTTAAATTCCAAGTATTAATGGTAAAGTGGTGGTGTTTTCTCATGACTGATTTGTCACAAGGTGGTGCTAAGAAGCTGATGTTAAAGCACTTAAGTGTCTGGAAGACATTTACATAGGCGCCACTTATTAAAAGTCTTATTGATCTAAGTGAAATTGCTCTGAATGACAAAAAATAGCAATACTAAGGAAATGCAGAAGCACAAACATGCCAGATTATTTGACCAATACCACAATACCATTTCAAATCTATCATAACAGCAACAACCACATTTTAACATCAATGATACTAGAAATGAACTTGCATGCCTCCCATTCTTAGTATTTAATGCATATAAAATGCATTATAATAACATATGGACAAAACGTATTACAAAAAACAGTTGAATTCCACCTTTGAATTCACCAAGCCGTACAAGGTCACAGAAGGAAATAGAGAGACCATCATCCAGACCAAACCCACACTGTGTGCATATGAGCAAGGTTTGAATCCATTAAACTGTGTAGTAAGTACATACATATGGCTCAATGCAATACATTGTTTGTATAATTGACCGTGATGTAATGAGGACTGGGAGTCCCACAGTTTTACTGAGAAGATACATATAGGATAAGTAAAAAAGCACGTGTACAACAAACACTGCAAAAAGTATCTAATGCAACAGATACAGTAAAACAGAGGTCAAGGAATAGGACTACCACCACTTTGTTCTGAAAAACATGACAATGAGAAATAATTCAATTTTTTTCGTGAAGAAATTATCCGACTCTATGGCTCTATCCCACTTCTAATTTTTACCCTTACCCATTGTTTTCAAGTGCACACTCGCCTCTGACACAGAGTTACAAGGAGTAGCAGTTGAAATCTTCCTCTATGAAATGGGACAACCCTTGAGACCTCATATCTCATCGGTAGCTATTCAACAGACACTATCAGACATTTCCAATATGTCGTCTTCAGCTGTGTTGATTTCTCTTGTGTTACTGTGGCTATCCTGGTACTATCACAACGACATTTGCCATTTATCCGGTGGGGATAAACAATGACGGTCACAATTCATAACTTCATGCTATCAATCAAGTCATTGAATAATAAAAAAACACTGCATTATTACCTGGCCACTAGAGGCACTTTATAGGCTAACATTAGCAACCAGTGCTCCTACTCTGCCAGTCTGCACTGATACTAGAGTAGCGAAACAAGTGCAGCAAGTGCTGCTGGACTTAAATTTTGGGCATCATAAGCCATCGAAGGGGGCAGGGGGCAAAATTTAAACAAAGACTGGACTGGGATTGGGCCTTAGTGTTTTGTAATTTCGAAATTGTAACAGATAATATGATGTTTAAGAAATGTCACTTGTCATAACACATTCAGCCTATCAATTTTTCAAACAGATTGAACAGACAGTCAAAAAAATTAGATGTTATTAAATATAGTATGGAGGAACTGGGTGAAATTGGGATAAGACAGCTATCAGTATCAAGATCAGAGTTGTGAAAATGGGTTGCTCAATCATAGTTTCATAGTTCACTTATCTCTGACAGGTTGCTATAATTCTTAGGAACCCTGAACAGAAATAGTTTACTTTACTTTTAGATTTTGGAAACATCAAAAAAGCTTAGTTTATAGATTGAAGATTTAAGACGAGGCCATGCCAAACTGAGATTTGTCATCAGCATCGAGACATCCAATATCAAATAACATAAAAGGGATTGAGGGCACTTCTAAAAATGTAAGTAGTTCACAAACAACCATGGGCACAAATATAAATTCTTGGCCCTATGCTGACAGTTCTGAAACAATAAATATCTATAATCCCTGGCATGTTCCACGGCCCCGTCTATTTCTAGGCCTCCTGAATCATTCAGACATTTCTTTAAAGGAAAAAAAAGAGAGAAGAAGGGCCTTGCCACTGATGTATCTTGACCCTTTCCCAGTTGTTGACCTGCACTTCTAGTCCCCTTTATAAGATCTCTTCTTAACTGACATTCCTCACACCACCACAAAGCATATCTTGTGATTCCTCTGCTTCTACCTTTGCTCAGCTCCCCTGTCTTTACTCCTTCCAGATGAGTCTTTTCTGTGTCTCCTCACTGACCTCAACATTTACACCTGCCCCGTGATCCCCTGTGCACTTTCTCCCCTTTCCTCTAAGCTTCTCTATCTGCTCCCACCTGTTCCTTGGCTGCAAACCAGCTGGTGAATCAAATGGACAAGCCCTTCGGGCAGCGAGGAGAAGGTTCCATAAGTCTGGCCTCTCTCTCTGCTGGCACATTTACTACCCCCAGTCTCCTGCTTCAGAAGCTCAGTATCATCCTCCCCTGTCGTCTCAGCACCACTCCTCCCTCCTCTGTTCACTCCACAAAGAGAGTGATGACAGCCAAGGCTCATCTTCTAGGTTACCCTCTGGCCACTGTCTCTCCAACCTCAACCCATCCTTAATGACATCCCAAAAAGATTCCCATGAGCAGACTTAACTTCTGCTCTCTCTGACCCCTCTCCCCCTCCCGGACCATCTCTGTTGATCTGCTCTACTTCCCGACTCATATCATCAACCCCTCCCTGACATCTGGCGGCGAACCATCTGTCTTTGAGTTGGTTAGAGCTGTTGCCCTCCTCACAAAACCTTCTCGTGACCTATATGTCATCCATTAGAGCTTCTGTCAAGCTTGTCTTCAGCATGCATCCCTTGGTAATTTCTGCATTAAACTGGACTTGCATCTAATGCGGCCATTTTAAGTCGTTACGTCAATTTCTATGAAATGTAACTTCTAAGTTGATTGTTGAGTTTCATTCTTATGTTGGGAAAAAAACTGATGCTTTGGGTTGGTGGATGGCTCGGTAGTTGATGATCTCAGAATGAGAATCAACAGTCAGCTATCCTTCTCCAGAATCACTGTTTGCACTTTTAATGTGTGTGAGTCCAGATAAATGACTTTCTAAAAGGAAGTTATAAAAGCCTGTGTATAAAATTAAATTCAACCAATACCAACTGTTCGCAACAGCATAACCATTACATATCAGTTATATGTTTATACAAGTTAAATTAATGTTTCATAGTCTAACTATGAGTAGCATGCTTATTAGCAGTAACACTAGGGCTAACCTGAATGCTTCAAAGCTTCCACATGACTTGGCTATCAACATCGATATTTGAATGGTGTTTAATCTCAAACTCGCAACAGATAGTCCGACATACTATCAATGCCATCCCTAAAGCCAGGCAGCTAGCATGGCTAAAACATTTCTAAAAATCCACAGGAAAGCATCTCACCTGCTGAGGACAAGCAGCTAAAATAAATGGCCACGTGGATTTAATAACAAAGGCCTCTGCCATCTGTACATGACTGTTACAATCCCAGGAATATGTGTTGTGCTGAAATCCGTTCTTTTTATCCAAGGCCAACTTGAGGGCCTCTCTGCAGGCTCTTGTTAGCTCTTGTTAGCCCTCCTCTTTTGCCAGCCGGATATGCCAGAAGATTGTTGGCCCTGCAGACAGACTGGCAAGTGAACCGTCTACAGCTTTCCTCTACAGGTATATTAAGTGAACATAACCTCGGTCTTCAGCACTTCTCCAGGAAGCCCTCCCAATTATCAAGTCAGCTCAAGACTGACCCTCTCATCTGATATCATCAACAGGGGAACAATGTCTGGCCTAACAAGGTAACTTATTACTGTACTTATGTGTGGAGTTTGGATGCTGTCCCTGTGCTGTTGTGTGTTTGTTCTGGGTGCTCCAGTTTCCCCAACATACATCAAAAACATTCATATTGACCAAAAGCGCAGGCTTGAGTTGGTCTGATGGATGCCCAGTCTCACAGGGCATCCATCCATTTGGGACATCATATAAGTTTTGGACGAACATTCCTCAGCCAAAGCATAGAATATACCTAACATTATTATTATTATTACTATTATTAATATACCTAAATGTGGCTGATATTTAACTCAACATGGACATTGGGTGAGGCTTCACATGGGTGGCCAATGAAGACTGAATCACAAGAATTATGCAGAACGCTTGGGCTCGGTCATACAATAAATGTAAAAGAAATCTTTTTATTTCAGTGGAATCCCCATGATCACAATTCATCCTCCTTCAATTTTAAAAACGCAACCTTGTGCCAGTTCAATTAATGTTGCAACAGTAGACCAGATCAACAACTTCAGAAACGTCAGAAAACTGCAGATGACTATACTGCAAGCAAAATGAGAAACAGACTCAACAACGCAATGAAAATGCAGAAAACACAAGCAAATACATAAACTAACACCCCCATCCCTCTGTAGCACTGGTAGGCATGCCAGCCTGCTAGTTCCACGTACGTGCCATCTGCAGTGTGGGACTCGACTAGACTGGAACATAAACTGTCAGACTGAAGGACAGAGACAAAAAGTGTACTGGCAGTCACACCGCCACAACCAATATGAGCAATAGGAGCTGATCACTGGAATGCTACAGCACTAAATTACCGTTTCTCTTATTACTTCTGCCAAGGATGTTTTCTGTTCGGTTTGTTTATTTGTCTGTTTGTCAGCAGTAATTAAATAATGGTCCGACTTTCAGGAAACTTGGTAGAAGGATGTGGCATGGGCACTGGAAGAACCCATCACATTGTGGAGCAGATCAAAATCACAGTCACAACCAATCACAATCCCAAAATATGCACATGAGAGAAGTTTTCCTTTGTAACATGTGTCAAATGTTATCAAAGTGTCTATTTTAATCCAAAACCATGTTTTTCTAAACCTCACCAACACAGCGTTGTCAGATAGATCAACTGTAGACAAAAATACTTGTCTACGCAAGTACGCAAAGGACTATGCCTGGCCCAACTGGCACAAATGAGAATGCCAGGTGAGCAAACTCAACATGCGCTCTCACGTACGGGTGGAGGTAACAAATGTCAGTCCTCAAAGGGGAGATATAGAGCTAATCATGACAGCAGTAATAAACAGACATTGTGTCTGTGGAGGAATTTTAACTGCTTTGCCTCCTGCAAATAAAAGGAAGAGGAAAAAGCAATAGAGAAGGAGAGAAGAGGTGATAAAGTGCCTTAAATATGACAATGCATGCAGACATGTTGAGCTAGAGCTTTTCTCAGACTGGTCAGCCTTAGTTGTTTTGATCGGAAGTGAAATGAACATGGATTCAACCTTTTCTTGCTGTTTCATGCTATAGTGCCTTCAGGATGCAACGCTTCGAGTGCTGCACGCACTTGTGTTGTGTTACAATTTTCAGGTCTCACATTCCTTCATGGGTGAAATAAATTTTATACCGCTTGTGTCTGCATTCCCGTATTTGTGCAGACCATATTTTAATTTAACGCTTGCCGAGAACAAGCAAAAATGTTGACAATAAAGTTTTTGCTTGCAGAGTTTTTGATGACTGAAGATGTGTTTCTGCTGGTTGATGATTCCATAAAGTACTTCAGCTTAATATTGTCCAACAGACAATGCTATGTTGCTGTTAGGCAGCACTGGTATTGAAGTATCTGCCAATCATTGGTTCTGGTCAGAGGTCCTTGTGGTTGACAGGTAGTTCACAATGTGGAGCTTAGTGTTTTCTTCCGTTTTTTTAAACCCGTAGTGAATAAACACAAACTTCCACAGGCCATGCCATGTCTCAGAGGCCTCATCATGCTGTTGCTTCTGTTAAGCAAATGGTGTAAAAAGCCTCATCTTGGCAAAGCTATTTTATGAATAGCTTGCTCTGTATTTAACTGTAATACTTATCCAGATCTATTCACATTGCTTCAATGCCCGCTTCCCATAATTGCCATCATTTGTGCCTAGTCTGTAATAAAATTACTATCTTCGAACACCTTTTTGGTATTTGGATGTTGGCAGAATGGCATCATTGTGCTAAGTAAAAACATACTGACTTCAGTAGCTTCACCTGTCATTTGCTAGACTGCCTGCTATACACAAACCCACACTGTGTATTTTCCTTACAGACAGACTGTGCGGCTCTGTGTATCTGCTGCTCTGTGAGTGAACTGGTGTGTCACTTTTCCATGAGCATGACCCTGATTTGCTATGGTCCTCCAGTAAATCATGTTTGTGACTGACTGACAGACATATCGATGTTCATGTGCATAAAATCAACGGCTTGCCCTTGTAATACTAATGCAGTTTAGGGAGGGGTTAAGGTTGTGAAGCAAAAGCTGCAGTCCATCAATCACAGGTTTTCCTAGTCAAAATGAAAATACTCTGTTGTTGCCTTGGTAGATACTATGTATGAAGATCTGACCTGGTTGAGGGATGTTTTATTGATTACACTTATGGTTTGGCTCATTTTGCTTTATTCTAATTGGAAAACAACTGAATCAATGCATCATTCCAAACAGCTGCCATTTTGAAGCACATGGCTGGTCTTGTCCTACATTTTAAAATCAATTCCCATGAAAAGACCAAAACCGACAATTTGTTGCAGTACATCTCTCAATGCTACTGAACAGTAAAACCTTAAAAACCAACTCAAAAATACAAAGTTTGATAATTTGCCAAAACTCAAGAGCAAATATTGCATCTGTTAGAGACTACTTATAGTGGGGGATTAATACATGTTTGTTTTAAAGGCTTTAAAATAAGCAGACAATATTTGTCAGTAGAATCAGTTTATTGTTAGTTTTGTTTTTCTAATGGGATTTGTCATATAAATATGTAATAAAAAATATATAAAATATGCAAGACCTATGCATGTAAGTCTGAGCAGGAGGTTAAGTATTATTGTTTCTCTGTTACTGTATTTCCAAAATGTTTTTAGAGAGGAGAGGTATACAAGTCCTGGCCACACATGTACAGTACATGTGTTTTCAGTAGGATTTTGAACTTTCTGGTGAACAAAGCCTATTTCAAACTAGAAGATGAGAATATTAATACATACTCTCTCCCGAACATTGTGAACAGAGTCAATGCAATAACAAACTAATTATTTAACTAATCAATTGTGAATCCCTTCCTTTTGATAAATAACTAACCCTTATTAGTAACAAAAATATTTTCAATAACATCGAGAACAAAGCTGCAACCATTTTCCAATTTGTCTATTATTTATCTCTATTTCCATGGTGATTCTCCATTCCATGACTCCACTTAAAAGGCATGATTCATTTCCATCCTCTGTAAGTCCTTTCGTTGTCATATGTTCCATTAGTTCACAAAGATCACAAAGACATGATTTCAGAGAGGCAATCCACCTATAATTAATAGGCTTACTGGAGTCCAACTTCTGGGCAACCTGCCCTCCTGCCATACTTTATTATGGGAGTCTAAAAATGCCCCTAATGCTTTATCACAACCATGATCTAACCTAACCTTCTTGACCATTTTAGCCTTGATTTATCCTCTTCTAATCATAATAAAAAAATCACATTTATTACGGACGCCCACTCCAAAGCATTAGACATTTTATTTCCTTGTTGTTTCCATTTCTTTTCTGCTTTTGACACATCCAAAGGAGTGTACAAGAAAATAGGTCAGATGTTTTCCCCCAGATATAACTTTCTGTCTGTAAAATAATATATGTTGTTAAACATGCCCAAATAAGCCCCAAAGAACATTTTGTTCTTCCATTCCATTTTTTGAAATACTAATTGAACAAAATATATGAAATCTTTGTTTGTCCAACAGAGCTTATTTTCTTTATCAAACCCCCAAATCCTGAGTGCTTAAACCTTAGTCTAAGAAAATGCCATGGTTACTTTATTATTACCATCTGGCATTTTTCAATGTATCTAGGATCAACCTGATTTTAGTGCAGTCCTTTTTCTGCATTTTTCAATTATTCACAAGTTGTTGCTTGCTCTGGAAGCTCTAAGCAGAAAAACACCAGGGAATAATCAAACATTTATAGTTTCTTTGTTTTAACAATAGCTTACTACCATAGGTGCATGTCACAAAGTAAATTTAACTTACTTCAGTTTTGAGGTACCTCACTAACTCTGATCCACAACTCCTACAAGCCCTACTCAGGTCAGAGATCAGCGTATGTTTAATATCACTATTTAACACATACAGTCCATTCAGATTATAGTACAATTTCCTTTTTAATTTCTCTTTATTGAAAAGCTATTTTCAAACTTGTAGGGTTGTTCCAGCTTCTCAGATGAGAGGATAAGCTGTGTTTCTTAGGCTTATGTCATACTAAACAAAAATGAATTTTATTTTTGTACTTTTCGTTGGACAAAACAAGCAATTGATGAATACCAAACAATAATTGTTTAATCAATTCATTAAGGATTACTGCCCCGCTGTCCCAGTCCCACAGGGGCCGCAAAAGCACAATGTTCACCATGCTCAACTCATGGCTTGGCTCACAAGGTAACCATTGTAAAACTGTTGTTAACAGTATTAGTTGACTGTGAAATGTTTAGGACCCATTTGTCGGGGAGTATGCATCACTAAAGCGCAATGTTAACTAAAATGTCAAGGACCTTAAAATGGCTCTTGCATTATTATCTATTCTTAATCTATTCTTATTAATCTAGTTTGTGTGATGTTGTCCACATATGGTGCATGTTTCTATATCATTTTGTGTTTAATCAAACTGGCATTAATTGATACATGGCAAACTTGTGGTCAGGCAGTTGCATTGATTATAGGAACTGATTGGATTCTTGGGCTCTAGAAAAATTATAATTAAGATGCCATGTAAAGTCTGCTGCTTTTATTGATGGTTACTTGATGGCAACAGGGTAATAGACAATCCAGAGACTGGGAATGACTGACTTGGGGTCAGGAGTGCAGCTGGGCCTCTTAAACACATGCGTTAATATATTACAGATTCAACTGAGTTATTAAATTCCTGTTCAGAAGTAGCTTTTCTGGTTCGATGATAAAATAAGATGATGAATTATTCTAAAGAAATATAACATTCTTTGCTCTAATCATGTTTATATTTGTTATATTATCATGTTTTAGGCTTCTCTCATTACAATCAACAAAACCCTACTGCAGCTCACAATCATGTTTTCCTTTAGAGAAACATACTAGAAAATCTATAATGGATGTATTGTTGAAATCCAGAGATCAGCATTGGTCAGATTGTGGCATGAAACCTTTGAACAACATGTCATTGTTAATAATATTGATCTACTGTTTAGGTATGCTCAGTCTGCATGTTCGGCAAATGGGATAGGCTCAATTGAACACTGATGCCTGACAATGCAACAAAAAAGATTGATATAGCTTCAAACAACAGAGTTACATATCGATGGAAAAGACATGGAGACTAAAGAGCTTGATTTTGTCTGCCTACACAACAAGCTTTATAATGAGCATACACCCTACTTGGTACAAGAGGAGACCTGTGCTTATGCAGCATATATAGTGATGTTCTCAGAAAACAATATACAACCAAGCATCATGGGCAAATTAAATTGGAGTTGCTTGGCTCATACTGATAAAAAAAAAATCTAAATTATGTACAATCAACATCAAAAGAAGTAGCACATTAATAAAAACAAAACACCACCTATCTTTAAATATGGCCTTCATTTTGATCTCAACTACACACCTGCACTTTCCTGACTGCATCTTGGATGGTTGTGATGCTAACACACTGACAAAAATCTGTCCACAGATAGACAGAAATATAAACACCTGGCACAATACTCAAAACCACTTCTGTGGTTGTCACCGCTACAAAGAGTGTCTCCACAGTTTGCCACTAACACTGACACAGACAGACACACACACAGAGACAGACTCAAAAGGTGAAAACTACACCAGCTGACGCTGTCACAGTTGGTAATAAATCCAAAATAATCACTGCCTTAGTTTCAAAGGTTGTTTCAAAGTGATATTTCTCACAAAAAACAAAACTGTTGCAGGTAAAGTAGAGAAAGGGAAAGTACCTGGAGTTATAAAATAACAGAATGACATTGACTTACCAGGAGTGCTCTTTCACGCTCTGTCAGGTAAGGCAGTAAATGATCCTCCTGTCGAGGATGGAAGCAGGGCACAACATTAGCCACCAGCAGGATTCTGGTAAAATGTGCAGGTGGCTAGTAGATTTGCTTCACTCACCAGCCAAACAATGGTTTTCTATTGAGTTGCTAGTAATTTCAACATTCAGTAGCCATCGGCAGGTGGACAAAAAAACTTTTTTTACCCTGGCAGGGCGGTTTACCTCGGCCATTCTTACCAATATTGCTTATATTCTCCCATTAGCTTTGAATCTAATGTGTAACATGAGCGCTTGTTTTCTGAAAGCAGTTCTGATTAAACCTATGCTGCCCACAAGAAAACAGCAGATAGGCAAAATTAGCGACTGGCTAAAAGCACACATTCCAAACACACACAATCCATGCGAGCCAGCTAGCATGGATTTTTCTTTGACATTTGAGACCAAATGCTTGAAAAATAGCACTGTTAGCTTAGCTGGGGTGCTACTTTAGCATTGTGTAAGGTAAATGTTGCATTTACCCTGCTTTTTAACAAGTTAAGGAAGTTTTTTTTTTGGTAGTCAGTTCAGTTGTTAAGTAAAGATGTTATTTGAGACTACTTTCAGTTACCTCACTGTAACTTGTTTTATAGCTAGCTTGTCCATAGCTAGTAAAATAGACAGCAGATATTTTAATGTCAATTTCATTCATGTCCTCTCCTGCCATGTCCTTTCTGTGCGCATTAGCATCTTGTGACGGTTGGTAGCAAGATGTCCTTCAACTTCTTCTTGTTCTTCTTGTTCTTGTTCTCCTTCTTTCTACATGCTAGAAATCCTTAACCCTGCAACAAAACAGGAGCAAGCAGAACAAAATCCCTGTTTTTTAAACTGGACTTACTGGACACTATTCAGACCAACTACTGAAGTAATAAGCAGTAATAATCACAGTTGGGCCAGTAACTGGTTAGCATAGCAACATTACAGCTACAGACCACACCCTCTGAATCAAGGGAGCATGACAGGCTCACTGGCTCCATCTGCTGTCTAGAGCAGGTACATGGTTTCAGGGCAAAAAAGGTGCCCATTCCGTTGTTTTCACACCATGATATGGTGTTTAAAATGGACTGCCTACACACTCAGTGGTTCACATCAATCAGCACAGCCACCAAAGACAAGAAATATGTTAATTGGGATATCAGCTGGGCTTTACTCACTGGCTAATGATGACATACAGCTGAAAAATAGCCTCAAAACTACCATTTAAATATACAGAAATGTGTATAGCTCACGGAATAAGGGCACTATTTGGAAATATAAACCACAATCAATCACATTTCTGCCACTTTCTTCTCCCTCATGTCTTAGTGATGCACCATCTCTGCTGAGTTGTACTGCTGTGCCACCTTGTGGCTAAAAAGAATCCTTAGGGGATTCTTGTATGGTTTTATAAATGTGAAACAGTTTAGTGAGAGTTTTTCTAAATTATTGTGCAGACTATTTTGCTTACAATGCATACCCATTCACTGCAATAAGTATTACAGGAAAACAGGCATGTTCAAGAACATTTTTATTAGCTATCAGCTTATTTCACCTTTTCATTCATTTCTGTTGTTCAAATGAAACTTGCAAGTTCAACTTTGTTTTTTTACACACCAAAAACACCCATTTATGGTTTGTAACCCAAAGATAGCTGTCCCTACAATTTTCATAGTTACACCTGTGTTTACATGTCATAATGACTGCTGTTAAGAAGGCCTCAGAACCACTGACCTAAGGACTTGTTTCCTTCCTTTTCTGTTCACTGTTGAAGATGAGTGGCTATTAGCTGATGAAGAAGCTAAAGATAGAAGTTAGACGCCTCTTCCCAGCTCCCACAGTTCTGCTCACATGAGCCTCAGTGTGATCACAGGCAGGGGGAAATGTGATCATGTCATACATGTGAGCCTCACCTGCAATGACTGCCCCGGGGCCCGTGTGCAAGTTGCAGCTGATCACCCTGAAGCCCTCCCTTTACCCATGCTGTCTATTCCCTGTGTGACAACTCCCTGGGTGAAAACCTCCATAGTCTATGTCATGACTTGTGTCTACAATGGCCCTCTGTGACTGAATATGGAGCTGTGCCAAGAAATGGTGTTGTGATTACAACTCTTGAACTAATGCACATGAATTATGGTGGCCCCACAGGTGAATCCTGCCTCACCCTTCTTTACCGACTGCACAATAGATAAGTGTATAAGTGTAAGTGTATTGTGTCTGTTTTTATGAAATAGGCATTTCTCAATTCAGTATGTGAACTGAGATTTTATTATAGTTTATTTTTTCTTTTTTTAAATGCAGAAACCATAGACAGACTTCGGTTAGACACTTACCTCCAGCTGAAGATTAACATATACTGCAGACATGGTTCATTCAGATAAAGCTGAAACACAATATGATCTTAGGCTAAAAGCAGCCATTTTGACTTGTCAGAGTAGCTTCTTCAGGTGTCCTAGTAAGCCACTGCAGTGTGACAGTGAGCCAGCATACACAAATAGCAGGACCCTGCAGCTACAGAAAACAGGTGTTCGTGTGACGATGGTTGGATGCTCTGACATTCAGGATTCGAGAGCTGGGTAAACAACAGTGCAATCCCAAGATGGAACATCAGAGAGGCAAACAAGGAAACTTGGATAGCGTGAAAATGATCGTGTTAATTTGGTATCTTTGTGCCCTGGGGCCTCATTAAGAAACAAGCTCATGATCAAGTTTGATCTTAAGCAGAAAATCACATAAATGTAGTTATTCATAAAGCCTTACTTTGACATGGAAATGATTTTATCTCGGAACAAAAAGTCAAGATTTGATTCAAAGGGTAACTCCACCAATTGTAAACATTAAAGTGTATTAAAAGGTTTCAGGGAGCACTACTGCATGTGTGATAAAAGTAGTATTACGTCTTTGGTGTCTCCAGAGGACTCATTATGGACAAAATCTACACAGCAGAACCAGAGAAATCGACGTTTTTATTTCATGCATTCTTCTTTCTTTTCATAACTCACATTACCCACAATGCAACTTAGTCACTGGAGGCAATATATCAGATTACACGCAGCTTCACACACACAAGCACGTCCGAGGCTGTTGTGAGCTTTATTAACAAATCCGCAGCAGCCAGCACACACTCCCAAGCTGTGTTTGGCTAGATCATTTCATGGCAGACATTTTGGCTCTGACAGGAAAAACACAGGTGGAATTTACAATTGAATGATGGCTGCATTCCATTTAGGTTAGCTAGTTCAAGGGCATTGGTATTTTGTGTGCTCACTCATCGACATGAATTTCTGGAACACTTAATGGAATGGAGCCATGGGTAACATTACTGGTTGCACAGGTGATTTTCCTGCTTTGATTAGTCAGAATATCTGCTGTGAAAAGGGTCTACTTAGTCCACTGAATAATAAGTTTCACCTGGCCTTCATCTCCTCTAACTTCACTGTGAGTTTGTCTTCCAAGAAGTTCATTTTCTCGTCTAGCCCATGGCTACTCCTGACTAAACCCTCATTTGTGCTGGACTTATGTAAAGGGAGAATCACAAGGCAGGTGTAGTGAATTTAAGTCGATTTAAGATTTACAGATCGCAGGTGTGTAAGTTACAAATTGGGTTCCTAGAACGTGCTTAAGAAAGTGTTTTTTTTAATGCTCAGGATCTTTTAAGAAACAAGTGATCAAATGATACTTGTTAAGTTTGATCAAAAAGGACCCAAACGCAAGACACAGACACAGGCATCTAGAAACAAAAAGTGAGCTTAGATAGCAAAGCTGAAGTCCCAAAATCCAAAATGCAAGAAAGTAAAAGGTAGGCAACTAAAAATTCAGTAGGAGTAGGAGAATCCCTGAAAACCAGAGTAAAACAAAAACTCAAAGCGGGAACACATCAAGGAGACGCAGCCAATCAAACGATGATCGAAGGAAAATCTAAGACTTACTTTGCGTTCATGTGCTGTCAGAATAACCGTACAATCATTTTTCCGACTGGGAAAAATTCACGTGAATGCCCTCTCGAGTCCGAACAACAACTTGGAAAGTCAGAGAAAATTTGGGTGCACGGGTTTCTGAGATGATGTCGAACGATGTCATCATTGGGTTGATAGAAAGACAGTTTAACCAAAGTCATGATTTGTATGGTCAATGCATCATTTACTTTGCTCTTCCTTGTCACTCAAATACTTGAAACAGATGTCAATGTGTTGCTTAAACAGACATGATGCACATGAACACACCAAAGTCGTGAGAACTATTTCCAAACTTGGGAAATGGGACCATGGGACTGATAACTAATGGAACACAGGTAAGCAAGGAAAAGGGCGGGGAAAAAGACAAAGACAGGAAGTGGAATGTAAAACAAGACAAATGAGGATATGAGAAAATGGCTAAATTAAAAACCATGACAATGTTTCGAATGAATTAAATATAAATCTGATAATATCATCATATTTGAGGCCCCTGATTTATTTTAAACATTTCATTTGTCACTGAAATATGGACAAAGCACAATGTGAAGCACTTACCCCCGATGTCACAAGACAAATACTATTCATAAATCTGTCTTTTTGCGGCCAGGCCTATGGGTCTGTTTCCCTGTTTCAGTGCATGGGCCCCTCTGCCAGACATTCCTGAATGTGTAGACACAAGGAAAAGTACATAAGACACAACTGTGTCTGTTTTGACCTCAGGGCACTTAATCACTGCTCAGTCTGCCAGACAAACTGACACTATGTACGCTACTGTGTGTTGGGAAGGGACATCTGCAGGAGATCAATTTCTTGCACTGATCAGCAGCGTTTGTTTGTGGTCTTGCTGCTCTGTGATGTGATCGGCCCTGTGCTGTGTTTGTGTTTTAAGCACCAACTGGTTCTTGCGAGGGGTTATGCTCACATTTCACACAAAAAACAAACACATCTGGGAAAATCTTGACCTGTGTGGAGCCATCAGAAGGCCGGAGTCTCCTCCTGGGGCTGAAATCAAAACTGAAATCAGCGAGTGTGACCAAGCCTTAATCCCCAGAGAGCACTGGCCTCATTCCAGAGATTGATTCTCATTCAAGTGAATATTGATTGTCCCCATTTAGAGATTTCAAGCAGCCATTTGTAACAGTACCAGTCTCATAACTCCCCCATCTCACTCACTTACATATCTCCTAACCCTCTCCACACCCTCCAGGCTGTCACATTTCAGTCGAGGCAGTTGCTGTAATGGCTTGGCATTCTTTCGTCTTTATTCAGCCTTTTTGACATGGAACATTAACACAACGCAAATCATATGTTACACTTTGGCTCCCTGTTAACCCTGCATAATTTGATGTGATGCCTCATGTGCCCTCCCCTCCAGATTTGGGCATAATACACACCGTTTTACGGCGTTCATAACGACTAAATTCCAAAGCACTGTATTAGATTTACTCTTTAGATGCATACTATTATTATTTCAAATACAAATTCATCAATATCTTTTATTGTCAGACATTAGCAGGCCTGAAAAAGAACATATTTGCATTTGTTGACATGCGTTCTTTACTTCATTTTAATTTCTTTGCCTCCTCTCCTGTGTTCTCCTCTGTTCTCCACATCATCAGCTGTGACAGGGCACTACAACCTTGGACATGGGTGTCAGCATTTTGATGTATAAAGCTGCAGGCAGCAGTCCACTGGGACGAAGAAGTCAAAAAACACTGAGACATACACGGTTGAAGATGGCACAGATGTTAAAGGTAGGCTGATGCAAGAAATGTGGTTCAAATTAGACAGTGAGTGAGTGGTTTCTGCTGGATCTGCCAAGAGTAAATCAAGTTAACTCAGATTTGGACACATCGTCTACCTGAGTTATAAGATCATTAGGTACACGTAATGCAATTTTAATACAGCTGCCTGCAATAAACAAATCACTGGCCATTTCATGATGGGGTTTGCGTACTCTCTTAATTACACATTTTAAAGATGTGTTTACTACAGTGTATGGACATTGTTGCTTA
Organism: Spondyliosoma cantharus; assembly: GCA_900302685.1. NCBI lineage: Eukaryota > Metazoa > Chordata > Actinopteri > Spariformes > Sparidae > Spondyliosoma > Spondyliosoma cantharus. Next base: position 15,358 of record OMLP01006938.1, on the reverse strand, counting down.
GCTTATATAGGCACAGCTATCTTACAAACCATAAATGGGTGTTTAGCGAGTGTTGAATCCATAACCATCTTCCATTAACCAACCATTAGTGCTCATAAAATACTTACCATCGCTCTCATATCATAAAAAGTGTTTTGTCGTTATTGTTGATTGTGTTACACTTTGAAAATGTAAATATTAGGCTTTTCAATTATATATTGAACACTTAAATTAAAACACTGATAATAGTCAACCCATGATTCCTCATGAGACCATGAGCAATCATGTGACTGACCTAAGCTAAGCTAGCCTGTGTGGAACCTATTTAAAGCAGTTAAAGCCACATTATGTAAAAACTATTTTTTTTTGCCCCCCCACAGAGTCCAAGACCACTGTGGTAAATACAAATCACAGTACAATTAATGTAGGTGCCAACTACAGACAAAACTCATTACGTCAAAACAATCTTATGCTTTGAAAGCTTGTGTCTTTTGGTAAACACGTATGTGATCCTACCCTCTCACTGACGTTACATGCAGTGATGGGGTGGTGGAGTGGCTGAGACAGAGACACCATTCACTCTTTTATAAGACACTCAACATGATTCTGAAGCTGTTTTTTTAAGGTCAAAAGTTACATAATATTACCCGTCAGCGTTCTACATATTATTGAAACACTGAATTGTTTTGTAACTGTGACATAACCTCCACCTCAGACATCACTGCTGCAGACGTGTTTATACACAGCACAATAGGTAGTGTGAACTGTCCTGTTCAGGTGTAACACGGCTAAGAGGAGAGTGAGGGCGCAGTTAATCAAACACAGTCTGTCCACACAGTCTTGAAAATAATCTGATCAGGCAACAAGTGAAGACACCTGTGTGGGTGGACCATGCATGGGCTCTGACACCGTTGTATGGTTTGTGTTGGATGAAGTACCCAGATTTCTAATGTCAGTATAGAAACACTGTTACAGATAGAAATCTTGCATTCAGAGTTTGACCAATGTTAGTCAGTAAGTATTATCATAAAGAGTGTAAAAGCACTCACTATGCAGACTGGCCCGTTTCAGAATAATGCTTTTATTATAGCTGCAAGCAGCGATGATCAGGGTCCAAACAGCCTGCAAGCATTTGGATGCTTGTTTTCAATTTAATCAACCAAAAGCACCTGAAAACACACCACATACACACGCATACGTTGTCAACTAGTTGGTGACTATCCTGCTTTCAGGTGGGGATTCCAACCCTCAATGTTTTCTATCCCCAGAGGAAAGGACATACTGACTGCCAGTGGGGAGACATCTGACAATCTGATGCAAGGACATGACATGAAAAAATATAGAGTTTTCCTCTTGTGATGATTGTAAAGTTTGACTTTTTTGGCCTTTGCCAAAGGTATATTGCTGCCCTCCACTGGTCTTTGCTGAGTCTTCTGTTGAGTTTCATGGCAGTAGAAATCTGAAACTGTTGCATTGCTGCCATCTGCTGGATGGTAAGAGCTTCACAGTGCAATTACAGTGTAAACCCAAAGTGATTCCATTCACAGCATTATCCAGATTAAGGGTTGGCAACCTTTTTTAAAATGTGTTAATCAATATCAAGATGGGTATTGGGTTTAATTATCGCACCACACCAAATTTTAAATCCCCAACAGATCTTTAATTCTATACCATCTTAATATGCAACATGCAGAATACAAATTTTAACACACATGACCATAATCCAGACATTGTAAATCATCCCGGTGATAAATTCAACAAATAGTTACATGAAAAGTTCTCATTTCATCATACTGTTTGTACATACTGCATTCAATATGACTCTCCCTCATGCACAAAGTTCAATGGCAGCAAAATGATTACATGAGTATTATAAAAGAATGCTTATGTCCTTGTTAAAAAAGAATCCACAGGATGTCGAGTTAAAATCATTAATCGTTTTCATCGGCAATAGCCTGAAACCATAATGGAACATTATATTTTTTTGTCTATTATATTTTGTATTATCTCCCTGAATCTGCAAAGTAACAAAAATTATCAAATAAAGAAGAAAGAAATGGAAATACTCCATTAAAACACATTAAAAGTGTAACTTGGATCCTCCTTCCTCTTGCTTTCCACCACAGGGAATACAATGTATAGTAAAAAGGTAACAAGGTGAATACCACACCCTTAAATATGTGCAACTCACTGAAATGGGCTCTAGAGGCCTAAATGATGTCAGTTTTAATATCCTGCAGAGACACCTACTGGTTGCTCATAGTACATTTTATCTTCTTCGGTTGTTTGCTCAGGAATCATACACACACTTCGTTGGAGGGCATATAACATGTAGCAAGTGATGATAGTTAGTTTTTCCATCTCTGTTGTTTCTTCCTTCAAACATTGGACTTTAGACAAATAATTCACCTAGTGCTCACTGTGGGCTGGGTGAAGTCGGGGTTAAGCGCCTTTTAGTTGTCTTACAGTAAATAAGAAAGTATTTCCTTGTTGATTGTCAGACCTGTTTAGAGATCAAGGCCTCAAATATTTTATGAGATCAGTAATAATTTACAGTTAGTCATATATGCCTGGGCTGCTGTGCTATTATGTAAACACAAATAGGCAAAAGATTTCTCTAACACTTGTGAGTGAGATATGGTATTGACAGCTGTACTACATATCCTATAGTCCTGCTTTACTTATTGACCTAGGTATCAGAGTCAGTGTGAGGGGGCAAAAGAGGACTATGTAACAGACCTTTGATTGGTTGATATAAAGTAACCCAGTCTCATTTCAGTCAGGAGGCAGATGCTTAAGAGCATAATATTTGACAAAACTAAAATCATCATAATACTAATAGTTTGCCCCCCAAAAATTAAATATATAAGAATTGTCCACATGTCGCATTCATGCACAAAACAAATAGGGGCAGCATATCACTAGAGTATCTGCAGACGGTTGTGGCTTCCATTAGGAAGTTAGCTCAGTTAGCCGTGTAGCTAGCGGTTTCGACTTGGAGCTCGGGGAGCAGGGGAGTGTAAGCTTGACTGTGACAGGGGATGCTAGCTGGATAGCATGCTAGCGCCAGTAGATATCACTGTAACACAGCACATGGGCATCATATATATAATATGGCAAAACTGCTATTTCTTCACTTAATGTTTTCAGCTTAAATACTTACGTATTGCCCCTTTCTTTTGTAATTTTTGTAATATTTCCACCTAATTCTCTTATATAAGTTCAATGTAATGCCACATTTAACTTACTTATTTCATAGAAAGTTAAGGGGAACTTCTCCATAAACGCAATGTGTTTTTCAACTCTTTATTGTTTAAGTAATGCATGTCAAATATTTTTTCTGTCTACTGTAATAAATTACCCATCTCTTTATTTAATTTCTCCACATTGACGCATCATGATGGAAAAGTTTTGCCTTAGCTGTGACACTTGGCATTTATGTAACAGAATCAGATGTCTATGTAAGAAATGTCCAGCTGTCAAATTCATACTCAAAACAAACAAGGGGCAGCATATCACCAGAGTAACCACTAACTGTTGCTAATGGAGCTGCCATTATCTTGCTAAGTTAGCTATGCAGCTAGGAGCTCTGACTGGAAGGTCAGGGACCAGGAGAGTGTCAGTATTCACACCACTGGCGAAGGACTAGCATTCCTAAAACTGCCATTTAATCACATTCTTCATCCAAACATCATACCTATTGCCCCTTCAAACAGCTTAAACAAACTGTTGGCTTAGCCCCTTTAAAGAACACTTTTTCCACCTCTGGCACTGAAATAAATTGACTTGAATTGAATTAAATTGATTTTCCGTTGTAGTGCAGGTGGAGTTTCCTTGTAGGTTGATCATTAACAACATTATTTGATAACAGCTTACTCATCTAAACATTTGCTAATGTATTTTTTTCAAATCGACAGTGAATCAGCAAAGTTTATTTGTTTTCAACCACACAGAGTATCTGATCATGTATTAGATAAACACACTCTCTGTCTTCCTCCTCCTCCCAGCCCTCCACGTTTTTCCACACCACCTCTCTCTCACGCACATAAACACACCTCCACCAATAGGTGCATAAGTCTTCGTACAGGTGCTTCAGTCAGAGAGGAGCGGCTTTAGAGACACTTCTCGGCAACATGTCTGGAGATTATTTTGGATTCTCCTTCATGAGGAGCGATGCAAGAAACACCCCAAACGTGGTCCTCAACAATGCAGCAGATATCTCCGTTATTGTCATTTACTTCCTGGTGGTCCTTGGTGTGGGGATATGGGTGAGTTGTTCAGTCTTTCAGTTGACTTTTCAGTTAAACCCTTCTTCCCCCTGAATAGTTAACTCCTCTCAGCTGGTTTATAGCGGTGGGAGTTCAGGTGTGTTTTCACTTTAATATGAGAAAAGAAAAGAAATTCTGTTTATATTGAACCAGGAAAGAATGTGAAAAAATATTTAAATGCTGATAAGAAGAATAAAGAAGAAGAATTTTAGCAACAATTGTTACAACAATGTTTTTAGTACCTTTACAACAGGACTTCAGAGTGAATCATTACACCATTATGTCACAGAATCTTACTCAACGACATGTACACAATTGTTTTAAAGCAGATCAGAGAACAGAACACGTTTTATGTGTAGGGATGTTACAGTAATATTGCCGAATAGGGCTGCAACTAATGAAACATTATTGCTGAACCTGTTGTCGAATTGTTTAGTCTATAAAATGACAAAATGAAATTGTGGAAAGTTCTTATCTCAGTTTCGCAGAGGCCAAAACGGCATCTTCAAATGGCTTCTTTTGTCCGACCAACAGTCCAAAACCTACCAACTTTTCATACTAAGGAACAGCAGCAGAATCTTATGTTTTAAAAGCCTGGCACGGCAATTGTTTGACAATTTTTGCTTGAAAAGGGATGAAAAGATTAATTTATTATTAAAACAGCTGGCAATTCATTTCATTTCAATTGTTCGATTAACTGAATAATCGTTGCAGCTCTTCATTGAGTTGTATGCAGTCATTTTGTTGTTTTCTTGTTGCTCTCACAGCAGCACAATATAAAATGAAATACGATTTTTAAAGGGGCACTGTGTTATTTTGGAGAAGAAATTCAAACTTCAAATTTTAATATTATTGATATTTAGGTAATAGAACCAATCCAGAAATATGTATTTTGTCCGTGACTGAATAAAGAAACTGTTCTCAGAGGAAAATAAGGTCCCCAGAACACTGTTTGAAGCTAGAAAGGTGGTAGGGTCCGCCACATATAAACAAAGAACAGTATGAAATTGTGTTGTTTGTTAAACAAAAGAGAGTTTGTTTATTAAGCTTGTTCATGAATTTTCTAAAATGTGCCTTCTCTCGTTGCAGGCTATGGTCCGCACCAACAGATCCACTGTCGGTGGCTTCTTCCTTGCTGGCAGGAGCATGGTTTGGTGGCCGGTGGGTGTCTTCTTGCCGACAATGAGACAGCTTTAATTAACATGAAAGAAAACTCTCCCCATCTTAATCTTCCAATCTTACCGATAGGCGGGGCATTATGGCAGCTGTTAAGTTATGTGTTAATTGCTTATATAAAACATGATGCGGTGTGTGATTAAAGAAGCACCTTATCTAACCTTGGGTTTTATTAAAGTAATTAGGTGTGTAAATCCTTTACTAATCATTTATTATGTGACATAATGAAAAAAAGCATCGTCAGTGGAGTCTTCAGTGCAGTTGAATTGCTCTCCCCTTGATTTCTAGTATCACACGCAGTCCAAAAAAGATTCAAAATAAAGCATTTTTTATAATTATTTTTAAATATGACTATGAACTCCACAGATCGGTGCATCACTCTTTGCCAGCAACATCGGCAGCGGCCACTTTGTGGGAATCGCTGGGACCGCTGCAGCTGAGGGAATCGCCATCGGTGGATTTGAATGGAATGTGAGTAACTGTGTCTGATGTGCTGGTTGCACCATTATCACTTCTTACACAAATGTATGTCTGACCTGTGACACAGAGATTGAGACATAGGTACAGGTGAACTGATAAATCCATAGATTAGGAATGAAGGGCACCAGGACAACAACAGAAGTTACTTTTATTTAGGAACATTTTGAGTAAATGGTGCATTGATTAATTATAGGTCGTGTTCCTGTTTGTTTGTGTGTTTCAGGCTCTTATAGTGGTCGTCATCCTGGGATGGCTCTTTGTGCCCATCTACATCAAAGCTGGGGTAAACAGAACACACAGGCCACATGTTGGATGTGCGAAACACAAGACATCACCTGAATTTTAGTTTAAAACTTAAAAAAAAACATTTAACCAACCGAGTAGGAAGAAAAAATGTCAAGGACATCTATGTACTCTGATATCTCCTGAAGTTAGCATGCTATCCAGCTAGCTCCTTCTCAGGTAAAAAAAAAAGGTCTGCAGAACACTGTTTGAAGCTATAGAGGTGGCAGGGCCCGCCACATATAAAAGTAAAACAGTATGAAAGTGTGTTTTTAAGGTCGGTTTGTTTATTCAGTCATGAAAATGAAGTTTGTTTATTTAGTTTGTTTAGGCAGGAAAAAAAATCACTGAAGATCTTTCTCTTCTGATTAAAATGTATTTACCAAAACTACATAATGCACCTTTAACAATATACATATTCATTAAAACATCTGAGGAGAAAGTAAGTGAAACAAACATGAATAAAAACTCTAATTTATTATTGATCGGTTTAGGTAGTCACCATGCCCGAGTACCTGAAGAAGAGGTTTGGAGGACAGCGTATCCGCGTCTATCTCTCTGTGCTGTCCCTCTTCCTCTATGTTTTCACCAAGATCTCAGTAAGTCACAGCAACACCACATCTTAACCCTCAGTGACACCCAGTGACATCATCATCGTACCAGTATGGTGTGTTATTAAGTGCTACCTTCTCTCCCCTCCACTCAGGCAGACATGTTCTCTGGCGCCATCTTTATCAACCAGGCTCTTGGCTTGAACATCTACCTGGCTGTTATCATGCTGCTGCTGATCACTGCGCTGTACACCGTCACAGGTCCGTCCACAGGATGCACTCGCTTCCTTTTTCACTGAAATTGCTGATCACTCTTTAACTAGAAGTCTTATCTTCCTTACGTTGTGAGTGGCACCACGGCTGGGGGTAAAGTCTTCTCGAGGCCATACGTAGACGTGTAGCTACACACACACACACACACACACACTCTCACTGCCTGGCTAGTTTATCTGTGGTGTGTCATTCTGGTTAATTACCCGTGGACCGCGATAAGCAGGAAGTGGCCTTCTGCTGCTGTTTTGCAACAATACATCCTCACCTGAACTTTACCTTTGCAAGATGAGTTGTGAAAGAGCACTTACACAACAAACTTAACACCAAATATCTAATTTGGTGTGATGAATAGAATCATGTATAAAGTCAAATTTGTTTTTATTCTGTCCAGTAAGTTCAGTTATGTGCATTACAGGTGGACATCTAAAACATGTATAGATTGAAGGGCTGGGCAATATATTGATATGAGAACATACATCATCTATATTTTGTCGTCTAGATTTTAAAGCATGTAAACCTTTTCTAGTAGTAACCCAAAATAAAATTATGAAACTGAAAATAACCATAATATGTTTCCTTTAAAGGCTGCATTTCAGTAAAATCTAGTCATTTCCTGAACTTAACCGGACTATTTGAATTGTTTTAATACTTGCCTTTACCTGCTTAGTCATGAAATCCACACTAGTGATGATTACTGATCAAAAATCTCATTGTGTTATGATTGTATCACAGGTGGACTGGCTGCAGTGATCTACACAGACACTTTACAGACCGTCATCATGGTTGTTGGATCCTTCATCCTCATGGGCTTTGGTAATACGATATTTTCCTTCTTTATCCTTGTGCCCCTCTACCTTTTTTTAATAGGCTGTGTCCTGTTTTTGATAAATTATTGCTGTAACTTGCAAACATCTCCTCAGCTTTCCACGAGGTGGGAGGCTATAACAACTTCCAGGATCTGTACATGCAAGCCGTCCCTAATATCACGGGTAACGTCAGCGCGGACTGCTACGTGCCTCGGCCAGACTCCTTCCATATTTTCAGGAATGCCATCACAGGAGACCTGCCGTGGCCCGGCCTCGTCTTTGGACTCACCATCCAGGCCACCTGGTACTGGTGCACCGATCAGGTCAGTTACTTTAAGCTTTTACAAAAGACCGGCAACAACCCATGGCCATCAAAACACACATACAGAATTGATTCCCACGCGTTTGCACACACATGTATGCGCCTTTATCTCGCCTGTTTTTGCCAGAATCACTTAAGCAGTGGGTGGCCTCACATGACACGCTTTTAGTTCGACCATAATGCACTCCCAAGAAGTGAGATAAGATTAACAGGCAGACTAAAGCTGGATCTCAGTCTCAAGAACATAACGCTCATTCAAATGTTGACATCCAGCACATGCATAAACACATTATGGTCAGCCTCCCTGTTCAGCTGCAGTAACAGGAGAGAATACTTATCAGCGAGCACATCCGATTGGCTTCTTTGGCCTTAGTGTTGTATTTACTCTGCAAATATTTAAGACTAGACCACTTAAAACCATTTTTCTCTATCCATTAATATCCCATTTACCGTTGACTTTATCGTGGCACTAACTCATCATCTCCCATCTGTGACATGTTGTGTCTCTCTAGGTGATTGTCCAGCGATGCCTCTCAGCCAAGAACCTATCTCACGTGAAGGCAGGCTGCATCCTGTGTGGATACCTGAAGCTGCTGCCCATGTTCCTCATGGTTTTCCCTGGCATGATCAGCAGGATCCTCTATCCCAGTGAGTGCGTTGTGGTGTTCTATAGCTCCTAGATGTTTTAATAGTTCTTTACATCCTGCTGATCTTATGGATTTTATTCCAGATGAGGTGGCATGTGTGGTGCCGGAAGAATGTCTAGAATACTGCGGGGCCAGTGTGGGCTGCACCAACGTCGCGTATCCCAAACTGGTGGTGGATCTCATGCCAGACGGTGCGTGACTAAAGACGTCTCCGACGAGAATGCTATTGGCAGCTTTCATCATTTTTGATTAATGTATTTATTATGTGTATTTCAGGTCTGCGAGGTCTCATGCTGTCTGTGATGCTGGCGTCTCTGATGAGCTCACTCACCTCCATCTTCAACAGTGCCAGTACTCTCTTCACCATGGACATCTACACGAAGATCCGCCACTCGGCCAGTGAAAGGGAGCTCATGATTGCCGGCAGGTAAAACACTGTTAGGGTTCAGTTTGATTTCTGATGGTGAGAATTCATATGTGTCTCACTGCCACTGTCTCCACATGGGTGTGTTCACCTGGGTACAGAGTGTTTATCGTGGGCCTGATCGGTGTGAGCATAGCATGGATCCCCGTGGTGCAGTCAGCCCAGAGTGGTCAGCTCTTTGACTACATCCAGTCCATCACCAGCTACCTCACACCACCCATTGCAGCAGTCTTCATGCTTGCCATCTTCTGCAAACGTGTCAATGAGTCTGTGAGTTTCCAAATCAATCACTTCCTTATTTACACGTTTCAATTCTGAGTGCAATCTACTTCTCGTTCCATATGTTAGTCTAAGACTCGACAGCCTCTATGTGACGTACTGCTAATATGCAAAACATGACAATGCTAATATGCTGATGTTAATGTTTACAATGCTAACCATCTTAGTTTACCATGTTAGCATGCTAAAGTCTGCGTACTACCACAAAACCAACGGGGCACAGTTGGGGCTGATCTCTTTTCATTAGTTGAGAATCCGGGGAAGCTCCAAACTGATTGCAATTCATCCTGAGTGGGGCATGAATGTGTGTCACAAATCTCATGGTAATCCACCTGATAGTTTACCTTGCAAGGCAGCTGGATTTGTGAGATCACATGATCATGTGGTAGCATTATAGTGCGGTTCAGATGCTGCGATTCATAGAAGCAACTGTTCGTTTGCAAACAACCATGGCATCTGCTCAAGAGGTCAGTGTGGATGCTGCTATAGCATTAGTTGATTAGAACTGATGTATATGTTTTATTGAAAGAAACAGAAGAAAAACCAGCACTGAGGGCTCTTTTCGATGGAAAACATGTTTTCACTCTTTTGCACTCTCCTACTGTTGATCTGATTGATTGACAGAGCCCTCCTCCAAACAGTTTAAAAGGAAGACTTTTTAACAAACCATCTAGCATGTCGAGTTATCCAGTAGTTCTTGAGATCATTCACTCCAAACCAAATGGTTGATAAAAGAAGTAGTCATTCTGGATTAATGCTTTCAGTACCATAGATGTCTTAACCAGATTTCATGGTAATCCATCCAATGGTTGTTGAGACATTTCAGTCTGGACCATCTGTAGAGCCGCGCTGCTAGCACAGATGAAAGCGGTGATTCGACCCTTTTGTATGGTCGAATGCCGTCCATGACAACATGTTAAGTAATTACTGCCCAAGTGCCTTTTCATTTTACTGCCTCATGTTGTCTTGTGTAATTGTGACCATAAAGCAGTTGAGTAACATGGACACGACTTGATGGTAACACTGACCCTGTGTTGACATGATTCTCTATTGTAAATGTTTACTGACGTTATGTGGGCCATCAGCTGACTGGAGTCAGTTAGCAGCAGATTTACAGTCACACTTAGACGGTTCAGTGCAGAGGTTTTTTATAACCTGGTAGACTCACTACTCGCTCATGCTGCTGCTAACACTCCTTCTGCCTCATTTATCTTGCTCTCTTTCTTCCTTCTGCTCTGGTTTCTTAGTAATCATAATTGCAATGACTTGTCTTGCAATCTGCATTATGTATATTTTATATCTCTGCTGCATGTTTCTGCTTGATGCAACCATATGCTCCCGTGACTGGTTCTGTAGCCTGACAGAATGACATGACATGGATTTATTTAGACATTAAATACCACCTTCTTACTGCAGTTTAGTATACTGCAGATGCAATCTACATTATTATCCATTGTTGGGTCAGTCAGTTGGTTGGTTGGGTCACCACTTTCGTCCAGACATGGTCTCATCACTTTTTGGGTGATTGCCATGAAATAGTCATATAGGTCCCCAGAGGCAGAAGCCTACTAACTTTGTTGGCTTTTCATCTCGTGCCACCACTAGCTTGACATTTGTGGTTTTGAGTGAACTATCATCACTGTCAACCATTAGCTTTTCATCCATAATTTTTCCATCATGAGGTAATTTTACTTTGTCCAGTTATGTGATTTATGACCAAATACCTGCCAAACTTATACTTCCATCAGCCTAAAATGAATTTTGTGTTTGGTGCTAATTTCTTAGCTTGGTGCTACAGCCAATCTTGTCACGTTGTCACAGAAACAGGACCCAAATGCAGAACACCAAGGCAGGCGGATTAAAAACTAAAAGTGAGCTTTTGTGAAAGCTGATAATCCAAAACACAAATTACAAAACAACAAAAGATGGCAAGGAAGGCTGGCAATGAAATCCCAAACCACTACAAAACTAAGATGGTGAACACAGCTAATATTACACTAGAAAATTAGCGTGTTAGCATTGTCACTGCGGACATGTTGAAGTGCCAGTGCCACTTCTACCACTAATATGCTGCCTCACAGAGCCGTTAGCAATGACTGTAGCCTTGTCTAATCTGACACGTGTTCCTTCTTTCGTATTTCCTCAGGGTGCGTTCTATGGACTCATGATCGGACTGGCTATCGGCCTGTCCAGGATGATCACAGAGTTTGCTTACGGGACGGGCAGCTGTGTTAGCCCCAGTAACTGCCCCACCATCATATGTGGAGTCCACTACCTCTACTTCTCCATCATTCTGTTTGTCATCTCCTGTATCATCATCCTGGGAGTGTCTCTCATGACAAAACCCATCCCTGACAAGCATGTACGTGACCGCTGTGACACGGGGCTGGATAAATCATTAATTTAGCTGTAAGACACCGCAATAACCAACTTCATGAATAATTAGTTTTAACCCATGTGTTGTGTTGTTTTGTGCAGTTGTACCGGCTTTGCTGGAGCCTGAGGAACTGCACAGAGGAGAGAGTGGACCTCGAACAGGATGATTGGATTGACAACCAAGATTCCAACATGGAGATAGACGGTAATCGGCAGATATTCAGTACAAACGTATATAAACATACATACATGTGCTTTCACAAGCAGATTTTCCTCATCACCTTTTGTCTTTTCCACCACAGAACCAGAGGAGGAACCAGGTTTGTGCAAGAAGGCAGTGATGTGCTTCTGTGGTCTAGAGCAACAAAAAGCCGTCAAGCTGACCCCAGAGGAGGAGGAGGAGCTTCAGAGGAAGCTCACAGACACCACAGAGGTTCCTCTCTGGAGGAACGTTGTCAACGCCAACGCCATCATCCTGCTGTGTGTGGCCGTTTTCTGTCATGGCTTCTTCGCTTGAAGAAAAACTCAGGTGCTCTCAGATTATCTATATTTAAGCAACAGGATTTTTCTCTGAATGTAATTCATGACCACATGAACTGTTGCCCTGAAATACTCTAAAATAAGATAATAATGCACTTCTATATGGGGCGCCGAAGGTAAAACTCCTGACTGCAGTCTTCTGTTGCATATTGAATATTATATACAACATACGTATTT
>OMLP01006937.1:63058-111908 GCA_900302685.1 Spondyliosoma cantharus | reverse complement strand
CCAGTAGAACGACGGAGTCCCACGTTGGAGCACTCTCCAGCACCCCTCCCAGGGACTCCAGGAAGGCCGGGTACTCTGCACTGCCGTTTGGCCAGTAGGCCGAAACAACAGTGAGAGATCTATCCCCGACCCGAAGGCGCAGGGGAAAACTCCAACACATGGCAGCTGAGCTGGGGAGCTATAAGCAAGCCCACACCAGCTCGCCACCTCTCACCGCGGGCAACTCCAGAGTAGAAGAGAGTCCAGCCTCTCTCAAGGAGTTGGGTTCCAGAGCCCAGACTGTGCGTGGAGGTGAGCCCGACTATCTCTACCTAACGCATGAGCTCAGGCTCTTTCCCCCCCAGCGAGGTGACATTCCATGTCCCCATGATTAGAGTCACCGTCCGGGGATTGGGTCGTCGGGGCCCCCGCCCCCGCCCACGACCGCCACTCAAATTACACTGCACTGGCCCCTTCTGAACCCTCCTGCGGGTGGTGAGCCTACTGGAGGGCGGGGCCACGTCACTTGTTCTGACTGTGCCAGACCCGGCCACCAGGCGCTTGCCTGCGAGCCCCAACCCCAGGCCTGGCTCCAGGGTTGGGCCCCAGTGATGCCATTCGGTGGGATGTACACTTCCTCGTTGATATCTTTTTCATCAGGGGCCTTGGAATCGTTCTTAGTCTGACCCGTCACCTAGGACCTGTTTGCCTTGGGAGACCCTATCAGGGGCATTAAGCCCCGGACAACATAGCTCCTAGGATGATTCAGGTGCTCAAACTCCTCCACCACGATAAGGTGCCGGTTCAAGGAGATCAGATATATAATGACACAAAACCACATTTGTATGGTAAAATGAAAATAGCTTAAAATGAACAGGATATCAGTCATGAATAGATAAAGACAATCAGACAGTAGTGTCATAGCAAACAAGATGTAGCGCATGGTTGAGTAGAAGTAATCCTTCATAAGAAATGTCATGATTAGTAAAGAGTTGATGCAAAGAAAGACTAACACCAGAACCTGAACAAAAATCACCCGACCACTGATGTTCTTCAGAGAGGATTCAAAACCATTCAGTGAGTTATTGGCTGCCATATATCCTAAAATATCAAGGGTTTAGACACTGCCACAGCTCTTTCAACCAAAAGACAGTTTCAAAATTCCCCTGATTAACACAAACATGACACACATCAGTATAATATCACATACATTGCACTTAAAAAAACACATCAAAAGGTCAAATGGCATAAAACCATCAGCTTAACAAAACATCCCTGCATCAACATGGAATTGTGGCACAGAGTCTTAAATAAACATCTTCTGCTGAGCTCTGTGTGGCCCTCTGAGAGAGGGCTGTATATGAGGACTTTATAGTGATAACTATTGATGAAATTAACCACCAGTGTGAAATCCAGCTGTAGCAGTCAACAGCCTCTCCTCGAAGGCATTTGTAGTGTTGCATTAATTTGTATTTACAAACAGTGGTGGGATTAATTGGGTTATCGCCGGCCCAAGCAGTAAGTGAAGTAAGTGGTTGCTTGGGTTGACAGGTAGATGGGAGGGAGTCATGCTATGAGGGGTCGAGGTGAAGTCTGAACAAATGAGTCTTAAGTCTTTTGCAGAAGATGGAGAGTGATTCCGGAAGTGAGTCTGGAACGAGAGGCCAGACGGCAGATGCCAAACTGGACGTGTTACTGTTGAACTGTACATAACAGTTACATTACATCTGACACCTTGTGTTGCACTCAAAAGGTTGGGGGCCCTAAAATTGTACACATTTTAAAAAATGTTTACAAATTCCTATATAACGACACTTTAAGAGTTTGTTGTTTGTTGTTTACAGCAGCGGTGGATTATGTTTTGAAACTTTTGATTGCTACAGTTGTTAACATTTATGAAAGCTCAGCAGAGAAGCTTTAGAGAAGGTCTTTGTTTTGATAAATTACACAGTATGCCAGCCTCTATAAACTGACACCACATCTGAATGAAATATAGAAGCAGAAGAAACTTTACTGGGCCCTCTCCATGTTGCCATTTACTTTTTCCAGGCACAGCTTTGTGAAGGCCTGTTCATTATGCGGCAGAAAAAAAATAAAAGAATGTCCGATATGATGGTTTATTTTATTTTTGCTTTGTTTTTCTCCATATGGATTAAGACTCGAAACAGAGCAACGATGCTAATGAGCCAATCAACAGTGTTCCCTCATGGCAAATTAACTCATGTGAAACTCATTAAGGAAACTGAATTGCCTCATTTATTATTTAAACTGGATGGATGACTTAACAGGTTAAAAAAAAAAAAAAAGAATGTTTTTCTTGTTGAAAGAATATTGACTCGTCTCAAAGTTTCAGTAAGAATTCTGTCCTGTTATCAAAACGATGATCAACATGCTTGGATTCAAGTATATATCTAAACAATCTGATTAAATGTTATTTCATTTGTCATTTCCATACAAATTGTGCTGGATGAGACAGATAATCAGCTGGAAAGCATGAAGAATTACTGTTCGGAGCTCTTTCTGTGTTGCCTTGTTTTTCTCTCCTGATGTAGCTTTGGCCACTTTTTATTATCTTAATATATGAGAATACAATCGTAATTTAAGCTGCAAGCAGTGATGAACAGGCCCTCGCGGTCCACGCGCGTTGGGGCATGCTGCTGTCGGGGCTTGTTCGTGCAACAACTTCCGTTGGGGAAGTCGTTCCTTTATTATTTGGTATCCTGCTCCTGCCGGTATTAACTAATGTACGCCAAAGTCAGATGAACTCCCTGCAATCTACATAAAGAACAAATAATGAGAGGACTACACTGTGTGACACTACAGACTCTTAAACAGAGGTTTGTATCTATTAGCAAGGCAGCACTGCCCTCTGGTGGAGAAAGTCTGTCCAATCAAAAGTGACGGCAGTCAAGCTGTTCTTTCGTCATATAGCAAGAAAAGTCCCACCTATTAGCCGATTTGTACCGAATTTTGTACAACCAAAGTTTTGTGGTAATCGGACTGTATCAAAATTTGCATGACAGTCTGTTTTGAACACAATGTGCAAGAATTTGTTGTTTCATATTTTGGGCCTTTTTTGGACTTCCACAATTCTTTTGATAGCTTTTTGTCAGGTGGGTCCACAGATGCTACATGCAAAGTTTGGTCTACATCACATCAGCTCAATTTAGGGAACAAGTTACATTACAGTGCAACTTGTTATTGGCCAAAAACTCCTTTGTGTTGATAATAGCGCCACCTGCTGGTCATTTTTGGTGTGTGAGTTACAGGGGCCAGTCTATAACACCCCTATAAATATCATTGACATAATTGTTATGGTGTGGGCACAGTGCCAAATATTTAATTAGACTGCCACCAGAGCGCCACCTAGTGGCGGATTGTTAACACCTTCGTCAGCTATCCTCAGGAGGACATTTGTAATAATTCTACCACGTTTTGTGTTAATCTGACCGACCGATGGAGTTTCATGTCATTCAGACACACCAATGTGGAGATATGCAACTCTTCCTGTTTTGAGCAAAATGTACAGGAAGTTGTTATTTAATAACTTGAGTATTCTTTTGAACATCCACAGATGCTGCAAAGTTGCAAAGTTTTGTGTAAATCGATGAAATCACCTGGGAGGAGTTCGAAAAAGTAGGTTAGCGACATTTCGCGACTTTGCGAGAAAAAAAAAGGTAGGCGGAAATGGGCGTGGCCTATTTCAGCACAATTCAGTGAACACGTGGATGTAAGGTTTTTCAATGTGCAATCAAGTATATGGGAGTTATAAGCCAAAACACACTTTCCTTGATTATAGTGATTCACGACGACCATAGATTATAAAATGTTTCGCCAAGCCTAATGTGTTTGCCAAATAAAATGGTGTTTTCATCATTTGGGACAAAGAAAAGCAAATAATAATGATTCGAAAAACAATAAGGACCTTGCAGTTTCCCTGCTCGGGCCCTAATAAACACGATCAAGCAGTAAAACTGACTTATAGCTGACCTAGTATGACGCTGCCAACTGCAAGACGACCGCCTCCACAGTGCAGATCTTATATTTATAAAAGTTTAGGGTGACAGATACAAAGAAGCTGGACACAACAACAACACAGGGTACGGAGCTGAGGCCGTGAATGATGAGGATACAGCACATGTTCAACACAGCATGCATGGCGCAGGGGCAGGCAAATAGCCACATAGCGCTCCAGAATCATTGCTGTCAGAGTAACTGGTGTGAAAAGTACAGAGACGACACACAAAACACAATTACACATAACCACATCTGTACCTGAATATCCTGATTCTGACATATTGACAAGAGATTTGTCACAGTTAAAATCAGACAGTCACACAAGAATGTATTAGCGAATAAGATGTAGGGCATGGTTGTGTACAATAAATCCTTCATAAAAATCACCAACCTAAAGTCCACGTAAAGCAAAAGTGACACAAAAACCTTAACAAATTAAATCGTTCATTGATCTGTGGCATTAAGAATCCATTATCATCCACTGAGTTGTTATCAGGCGTCATATATTTCACTATTGTGACTAAATATAGAAGGATCTGAATGTGACTGTACAATTTCCCCCTTTAAACAAGACACATACAGTGAATACATGAGGACGCACAGAGAATAAAGTGTCTTATATAGGTTCAAATGTGATCAATACCCTTGTATCTGTGTGGAAAAAAAATTAAATGTCAAAATGTTTTGAATTAAATGTAATTGTAATGTAACTGTTTCATTTTATTTAACTTTCACACTTTTCTGCACAGTGAAGTCTGAACTTTTGATAGTTAACTCTGAGACATCACAAGGGAACATTGCAGTCAGAGCGGTGGCTTGTTTGTCATCATCAGATGTTTTCTTCGTTGTATTGCTGATAATTAGACATTAGTCATCTGCATCCCTGTGTGTAATAACAAACTCCAGGGAAACTAATTAGGAGACATAGTTAATGGCATCATTAATTATTCAAAGACTGTTCTGTTGATGTCGACTAATGATGAAGGTACCTGTAAAAGCTTGTTTAGAGTTCGACATTGTTAACAAAACTTAAAATAAAATTTATTTTATTTATTTTTGTTATATTTGTACTTAGGATTACTCATAATGATACATTCAGGCTGCATTCACATCAACAATTGCAGTGCAAATGCATTGGTACAGCCGTGGTCTCGATGCAAATATGGCACAAAAAACACCAAAGAAAAGATAGTAATGCAAATGTGAGGTCATCCAAGAAGAAAGATTGAGCATGGCTGAATTATTGCCACAGTGCAAAGGCAGAAAGCTCAACAAAATGAATTTTAGTTCTGACATAAGCCGTAATATTTGCTAAGTCACAAAAATGGATATGCTTACAAGCAAAGCTACAAAGATGTCGCTGTTTCTGAAAAATTGGTGAATACGTTTTCAAGTATCATACGTGTGCTTTATTTTACATTTTTGTACTCATATTGGACACATTTTCTCTTTGCTCAGTGATGACAGGGAGATTTAAAGACCTTAAAAGGGTCTGATATTTGCACAATGCTGTTTCATCATTACATATCTGGAATATATAAATGAATGAATGAATGAATGAAGCACTTTATTTCAAACCAAAAGTTAAAACAACATACAACAAAAAAAAAACAGCACAACAGTGTCTGAAAAGGAGTAGATAGAAGAAAAACGTATAAGAACGTATACATCCATACATCTTTCTCACTTTTCTTCTCATATATTATTTCAACAAATTCTCAAATGTATTTACAACTAATACACAAACAACTATTCCCAGTTAATTATATATAGACCACTGTATGTCAAACCTTGACATAATTTGTTGATCATCATTTCCCTGTAGTTTAGTTTTACATCATTTTGGTTTAACTTCCCTTAGGTTTGATTTCCTGATTAACACACATAGACACACACAGAGACAAAATATCTTTGTTTGCAATTACACACATAATTTTTGGTGTGTTTTCTACAAAACATTACTGGGACTTTACAAAACCATCAGGCTGAGTGTTTGTTTGGTTTTTTTGAGTAGATTGAGCAAATTGATTTTGACTGCTCCACAAATATTGAACATAAAAAAAAATACGAATAACATACACAAAGTATTTTGTATCATTCACTATTTTTCTTATGTTTTATATAATATAGTAGCCTATATATTTAGTTTCACCTTATATACTATATTGCAGGGGTCACCAACATGGTGCCCGCGGGCCTGTTCTAAAAATGAAAATTTAATATTAACATTATCTGTTTCCTACCTTGTTAAGTCATTGTTGATAATTATTGTGAGAAATCATTAACGTGATCAGTGTCTTCACATAGATGAGTATCATTAATCATTAATAATCATATATAACAAAAGGCAAACTGAGCCAATTTGTTATTTCAGAAGAGTGTATCAAACTGGTAGCCCTTCGTATGACTCAGTACCCATGAAGTAGCTCTCAGTTTCAAAAAGGTTGGTGACCCCTGCTATATTGTATGTCTCATACAATGTCATACTGTACTATATCATGCTATATCAATCAATCAATCAATCTTGATTTGTATGGCACTTTTCATGCAGAAAGTAGCACAAAGTGCCTCACAGAGATTAAAAACCACAAAGAAAATCAAGAAAAGAAAATCAAAAGCAAAAACTGGTCAATGATTTTGCACATTTAATTACATGTAAATAGTTGTATAATTTACTTGTATTTGTACTCTTAATATTTCGATACATTTAATACCATATACTAACACAATATATACCCACCCCACTACACTCTGGTTGAGATAGTTCTGTACAAGTTACCTTGTAATTTGAGTTTAATTGCTCTTTTGTATCGTTTCTATTTTTATTTCAATTCTTATTTTTGTGTTTAATTATCTCTGTTTACAATGAGCCTGTTTTTATCTATGTTCATTTGTGTCCTTGTGCCGGGCTCATCTTTTTTTATCTCAAACATGGCTGAGCACAAGATAATGTTGCTGTTTTGACCACCAGGGGGCGACAGTGTTGACAGCTACACACCAGGGGAACCTTTGCCCGGTGACGACGAACATGTTATTGTGGCGGACCAAGATGGCCGCGCTGTGGAGGGTAACAAGCTACCTCCGTCTCCTCAGGTAGGATGTTTATTACAGATATGTAACTTCACACTGGCAACGTTTGTCGTTTCACATATATGCGCTTTACTTAACAATCAGTCTCTTACAGATTAAATGCTGCTGGTGATGTTAATGTGGGGAATTCGGCGTGTTTCGCTTCATAACAGCGCTGCCAGAGACAACCGGAAGTTGTCAGAAAAGACGTTTAACTTGTTTTTCATTCCCTAAAATAAGCGTTGTCGTTTTGTTTTCTGTACGCATTTCCGTCTTTGTACTGATTCATACGGAAGTGACTCACTAAAAAGAGTTTTATGAAAAGCAGCGTTAAATATATCTTCAAATTAGGTTTGATGTCAGTCTCATTTTGTCGCCAGTTTATTGCTACGTAGGTAGTTTTGGCTTTATATAAGACCAGTTTGCCATATGTGACAGCGCGTCAGATTAATATGAGAGTATTTGATGTAGTGGGACTCGACATTAAGCTGAACCTGGACATTTGTGTTGTTCAGGACTTCTGCTCGTGTCCTGTTAAGCAGCAGAAAACCTGCAGTCCATAAACCTGGGAAATGGACAAATCTTCTGTACAAAGGTGTGGCATCTTTTGCAGTTGGCGGCGGGCTGTGTGCCATACCCTTCAGACAGGTGAGTCCGAGACACACTGAGATTATAACCAGTCATCTACAGTATGTTACTTCGTACTCTGTTCCTTGTTTCCTCTCTGTGTCTCTGCTGCAGGTTGAAAACCTCTCTCACGACTCCCTGATCAGACGAGCAGCCTCTCTGGTGACAGACAGCTCAAGCACCTTTCTCTCTCAGGCCACCTTGGCTCTTGTAGATGCCATCACAGAGTACTCAAAAGTAAGTCTATGTCATTGGCATGCTCATATTCAGTTTTCGAAATTGTATTTTTAAGTGTAGGGGCTTTTAGTGCAAGGTCAATATAATGAATAAGTAATGTTCTGTGTAGTACCTTGGGTTTTTCTGGGCGTTGCACAAAGTACATGTACTGATTTCTAGAGCTGCAACAATTAATCAGTTGAAGAAAAAATTCATTCCAAACCATTTTGGCTATCGATGAATTGCACATCAAAACTTTTCAAGCACAAATGTCAAATATCTGCTGGATGCGGCTTCTTAAATGCGAGAATTTAGTGCTTTTCTGTAATATATGATAATGATATGATTCTGTGGGTTTTGGACTGTAGAAGCAATTTGAAAACATTAATTGTTATGATCATTTTTCACAATTTTGTCACTAGAAGATAAATTAATTAATTGGGAAAGTAAACAGGCAATTAAACTAAATGAATACGCTGACCACAAACCAAAAGATTTTGTTGTTTTTACTTGCATGACTTGTCTCTCTCGTGTAACCACACACTCGCTACAAGCCACGCTACCCTTGTAACACAATCACATGCATCAGTGTTGTTCGAAAAACAGAAAAGAAGATGGATGAGGAAAATTCACACGTATCAAAAAAGTGCACTTCAGAGAAAGTTTAGGTGCTCCATAGACTGACGCTTCAGTGTCCTGTGAATGTTGTCGTCACCCGAACACAACACTGATGTGAAAACCGCGGTCAGACACGGGGTTAGTTTATCTTAAAACTGAACCCGAGAAAGATCTGCAGACAAGTTTGGTTTATTTTTGAATGCAAGATCTCTGTGATTTCTCCTCCCACTCCAATAACAGTTTTGAAAAGGATTTCATTTGGGGTGCTCAAATCACCAAAATACTTTATCCACAAACACTCTTTCGAGAAACACTGTTCTGGCTAGCGAGTCGGGAAAATCTACAGACCTATTTGTCACTTTAAAAAACTTTGAAGATTATCTGTACTGTGGAAACTCCTCCTCTGTGCTACTCTCCATACTTGGCCTTTGATTTTTTGTTTGCTAACAGGCTGTGCACACACTAATCGCTCTCCAAAAACGATATTTGGACTCACTGGGAAGACTGAGTCCAGCAGAAGAGGACACGATCTGGCAGGTGATCATTGGCCAGCGTGCACAGGTTAGTTTATATTGTCCGTCCAAACGAACCTGTACACATCGTGTTGATTTATTGATCGTGACACCGACAGACAACAAAACATTTGTAGATCTGTTTGATCTCACTTGGGTTTTATAATTCTCTCTGTCCTGACAGGTTAACGACAGACAAGATGAATGCAAGCGTTTTGAGTCCACCTGGATCAATGCAGTCAAGCTGTGTGAAACGGCAGCAGAGGCAGCATACACGTCAGGTGTGTAAAAGAACATGTCAGAGTGGTTATATGGCTGTGTGATTGAATAGGTCAAGGCAGGTTTTCTCAGGGCTCCAGTAACGATGAATTCAAGTGTTTGGCTGTGAATCATCTTCCGAAAGCTTTGTATGTCGTTGTCTGTGCCTGCTCCCATTCAGCTGCTGTCAGTGTTACACTTTGGACAGTGCGCGGATCATTTGCCGTCACTCAGTAGGCCTTTGTGTAAAACCAAACGGAGATGATGGACAGGAGTCCCGTCTTAATGACCACACACTAATGTCTGAACTTGAGCTGGTGTTATGTCAACCTCTGAACCTTTTACAGCACTCTGACTGAGCGTGTGTTTGTGTCCAGGAGCTGAACATGCGTCGGTCACAATGAGGATGAACATTCAGGTGGCCCTGTCGCAGGTGGAGGAGGTGCAGAAACTGTCAACGGATGCAGAAAAGAAGCTGGCCGAGACAAAAGTGATGGAGGTTGAAAGGATGGCACAGCACACCGCCTCCTTACAGAATACTAGCGATGAGGAAGAGGTGCCTGATGCTTACCTAAGAGAAGACTAAAAAAAAAGAAAGCATAAAAAAAAAGGTTTATTTGTGTTCAATGCAAACAGTAATTGTACATCATCCCTACAGTGTCTTCTTTCTTTTTGGGTCTCCAGATGTTATGTCTCAGTCACATTCAATTTATGTCCTTACATCTGCACTTAAGCTGCAATGCGGAAAAAGTGAATCACACAAAATGAGGACCACCTTTAAGACTACTATTTGAATTTCTCTCCACTGTTTATTGTGTTGTGACTTGGCCAACATCAGACTTTCGCTTTATATTTAGCTAGAATTCATTTTAATAAAGACAAAACACAGTACAAAAAAACATATAACTGTTTGTTTTTGGTCTTTGTTGAGTCAGATAATGAAGCATAGCACTTCATTTCCTGTTTACTAGATGATAATTCTGTTGACTGAGCGACTAGTATTGTGTTGCTGTGGTTGTTTTTTTGATCCAAAGGACTGAAAAACACTGAACCAGTGCTAAAAATGGAGACAAAACAATGTGTCCACCTCATACTGCTGCCAAAGGATGAGCGTTTGAAAACCATCTTTTGAAAGATTTTGTTCTGATTTAATTGCTGGTGTGAACTGATGTTTCACACGAGAAGTGTCTCTTCCAGCCATGTGAACAGAATGTCCCCTGCGGTCATCTTGGGAGATTTTCTGTTTGCTGAAGTCACCAGAAGCCACTTTGTAAACCCCACAAAACCCAGAGACACCACACGATTGGCTGACCAACACTGTTTTTGGTGGAGTTGCAGTTTTTACATGTTGTAATGTGTGATCATGTCATCCACACAAATTTCAATCCGCAAATGAACTAATTTCTCACTGAACCCCACTACTTGTGTTCCCATGAGAACATTGTTTAAGGCAGTGTTGCTTTACTCGTTATTTGTATCTCTCTTTATCACTCAGCAACTCTGCCTTCACTGCAAATTACCCATGTCCTGACACAGGAGCTTTTAGGTCTTTTCTCAAAGCCTTCTCTGCCTGTCATCACTTCATCTTCATTGTCACCTCTTAGCACACAGTCTACCTCTGAATGACACAACAAAAAAACTGGTTGAAATATGATGACTTTATTCATGGAAAACGTGAATTATTTTGTTTTTGTTTTAAGCGCACAGATTTCAAAATAATACAGTTTTCTTTAAGTTAGATTTAGGCCAAGGTGCAGGATGCTTTTAGATGAGAGGATGGCAGACTGATGCCATTTGCATGTATATAAGAGCAACACATGATTTAGAATATCAGTCAGACAACCAACCATGTTAGATTTTTTTGCTGAAGGATGCTATGTGATGTTAGTGACAAAATCCAAAGTACTCGTTCTATCCAAAAATGTATTCAAGAGTCACTCGTTTGTTGTTTTTTTTTTTATTAAAGTAATTGAAAGCTTAGATTTTATTTTTACACAGATTTTTACACTGGACGCACATTAGGAATCAATCAATCAAACAAACTTTATTTATGAAGCATATTTCGAACTAATGCGATGCACTGTGCTTTATAAGTGATTGAAAAAAAAAAACAGGATATTTAAGACAACAATAATGGATTCAGAGACTAATGTACACCACTTGTGTAAAATGTGTTGTTATAATAATAAAAGATAGAGAATAAAAGATAAATACAAGCAATAAAAGGCGGAGATAAAAAAGACAGTTAAAATTAAAAAGGTTTTGATAAAATAGAATATTATAATAATAACAAACGGTAAAATATAGAGGAAAAATTATAAATAGAATAAAAAAACAAATAAAACATTAAACAAAAAACATCATAAAAACATTAAAACCATAAAATTATAAGAAACTACATAAAAGTCAGACTGAATTCATACAAACAGGTTTTTAGTTTATATTTTAAAGCATCTATATTCCCGGACAGAAGGAGTGATTAAAGAAAACCTGGTTTAATGACGGCTAAAACCCTTACGGCTAAAGCCCTTAATATAAAATATTCACATTAAAGAAATAACTTTGACAACTAATCAATTAAAGGATTCATTGTTACAGCTCTAATTTTAATATTCATGGGGACATCTGATTATTTTAAGATGGACTTGAACATTAAAGAACCTCTCCGTTAATTCCAGCAGATGGCGATCTAAATCCATCACTGCATGTTTATTGCCACAGTTGGATGCATGTTGCACTTTAATTTCTTGTCAATTAAAATGTTTTTCTAGGAGTCACTTTTTTTTTTTATTGCAAGAGTTAGGACCCACACTATTTTCTGTGGTGT
Organism: Spondyliosoma cantharus; assembly: GCA_900302685.1. NCBI lineage: Eukaryota > Metazoa > Chordata > Actinopteri > Spariformes > Sparidae > Spondyliosoma > Spondyliosoma cantharus. The sequence goes on along the minus strand of OMLP01006937.1, from coordinate 99,785 downwards.
TTACGGTTGTGAATACATGGGAACACCAGATTGTGAGAGAAGCTTATTATCTCTAAACACAATGCTCATTTCTGTCACCACTGATGTACATGCCTTCACACTGTATTGGATTCTGGGAAGACGTTTGAATATCTAACCTGCAAGACCAGACCAGATCTACTCATGTTCAGTAATATGAATGCTCTCTAACAGGCGCCGTTGTCTTTATTGTCTTCGCGTATGCCTCCCAAAGGTCAGTGTGTACCGCAGAAGGTCATTTCGGAGGGAGCTCATTACGGGGAAAGACCTGTGTGAGGCTGCAAACACAAGTGTGTGGCGTCAGCAGCGAGGTGACCTCTCCCTGCTGTAGATGGTCAAGTCTTGGCAGGGGATGGGACCATGAGAGTGGCTACGGGGGGGTTGGGGTTTTGAGGTGTGCAAGGACCGGCTCACCAATGTGACTAGTGAGGAATGTTGTGTTTAACAAAGGCTGTTTTCACAGACTGTAAAACCAAATGTCCCAGACGGTCTGTGTGGATGTGCACCCACTGGTCACAGGGGAGGTGGTGCCAGCGCAGCCTTGCCTGCCTGGAAGAAAATGTAATAGTGCTTACTGAGTATTTTTGCAGCATAAACCCTCAATGAGGTAACCACAATTACAAAGGTCATGGGTAATAAATGCTCATAAACTATTTAGTGCTTCTGAGGGGGATTTGAGCATTGGTGCAGCATTGGTGCAGCACAAGTTATGCCGGCGGCGTGAAAGTAAGCCTCGTGAAACTATTTCACCCAGAGTAGTGATATCATTAACGCGTTAAATGTATTGTGGGAGAAAACAAGACGTGATTCATCATCTCATAAATACACGAGCCTCCTCCCTGCACTGACTTTACTGTTCCGATGTAAAGTGGCCCAGGAGGGGAGATTGATCGGTGAAAAGGGCAGCACTTTCACCTGGGGATTTATAGCTCTTTGAGGATATAAATAAACCACCAGAGGGTATAAAGGCAGGGGGTATAGTGTGGTGACACATCATGGGTCATGCTTTAATCACAGTGAAGCTGGGCTGTAGCGCAGAGAGAGAGAGAGAGAGAGAAAGTGAGGTAAATTTTGCGGGAGATGGAGGCTCCCCGGAGAGTTCCAGTCCTCTGATGAGGACACTGATGCAGGCTTGCGATGAGGACGCCACAGCAGAGTGAAACGGGAAGCTACAACATGAGGGAATCACGTCGAGACGAGCCGCCTTTTTGCTTATCTTTACTGGCTGAATATGATGTCCGCCTAAAACTGCCGAGGAAGCGTGTTTATCAGTTCAAGCTACTGGAGCATGATAATAACATCGTGCTGCACACAACGCCGGATTCCTGAATGTGTAAAAGCTGTAATTATCTCAAAGAAAAAGAACAATGCAAGAGAGTGTTTCATTACCACTTTGTTTTAGGACAGAGCGGAGCAGTGTGCCTGTGTTTAAGACGGAGAAAGCACACTGTTTCACTTTCTCAGAAACAGGGATAAGGGAAGTTCAGCTGCATATGATTGCTTTGTCCTTCAGTGGCTGATCTCCTGGGGTTTATATTAACTTTCACATTCACTTCCTCGTTTTTTCCCCCACACACACTTTTAGAATGACTTTATGACATTGGTTATACTGTCCATGAAATATGTGCCTCATCCAGCTCTGATACAACAATCACTGATTAACCTTTTAATCTTGGTTTAGCTCAAACAGTTCGTATGGTAAAGGTGCTGAGAAATGTTCCTTCCAGTCTGTGTTAACCTGTCTTATCCATATTTCCCCTTCACTTATTGAATCTGCTCCAGCAATCTGAGAGCCCTTTCAGATGTGTAAAGTCAAAACAACATTTATATCAGCTTACAATTCGAAACCTCCATCTTTAAATAGGCTGGACGTGGTGGTTAGAGAGTTATAGAGTAACCAGCTGCAGAGCTCCACAACACGCATGGGATCTGCCAAAACCAGATAAAGGTTTGGTGTCTCCTCCAGCAAGACAATGAGCCTTTATTTGTTCAGTCACTGCTGTGAAGAATGCAATCATGCTCAAGAAGTAAACTGTTATTTGCGCAATTAATGGTTTCATTGCAGTTTAGTGAGCGCACGGTGCCAGTTTTCACAACCGTGCCCTCCGAAAACAAGGGGGTTCCCAACCAAACCCCACTTCAATTTGACTGGTTTTAAGAGAAACATTCATAAAGCTCACTTTTTTTTTTTTTTACATATCAATCCCCATGTTAATGTTTAAATTGTGTTTAGAAATTGAGTTAATTTGTAATTATTTTGTGGTAACATGATTAAGGAATATACATAACCTTGGTACAATATAAGGTCATGAAATTAGGTCTTTTACTCAGGCACCATCACAAGCAAGGGCCTCACAATTACTGCATGTAACAAGGTCATTAGGGAAATTATCATGGCAGGTTACGTTGTGCTTTAGTGTTGCAAACAGCATTACGTAACCAATGTTCAGTTAAACAAATGATCAACAACTAATTGCCACATGGTGAACTTGGAGCCTTTGTGGTCCCCTGAGGTTTTTTGGGGGGCTCAGGGCAGCTGCTGACTTTGTCCAGCTGGTAAGTCTCTAATGTTTTTAAGTTGTCTCATGAATGATGGTCTGCTCCTGCTATGGTTCTGTATGGTGATTATATCTTTATTATATTTACTAATTACTACTAAAACTCCACGACATTCATTGGACAACTAGTTACTTTTAGATTAAGATTTTACATACAAATCTCAAGATGACGAAGGCTTTTTAATGATTCTCTGCTGTGTTGATACACAGAAGGGAAGGATCTGAATACTTCCACCACTGCTAGCCCTGATCCAGGCTACCGCTAACTTCTCTTGGAAGTTTTCATGGTTTTTGTTTGTTTTTTTGTTTGGTGTGGTTGTTGTTGTTGTTTTTGCATTGAATCAAATGAGATTTGAACCATGTAAAAGTACTCAAAAGTCCTACTTGAGTAAAAAATAAAGATATCCTGTTAAATGATTACTATAGTAAAAGTCACCAATACAAACAGTATTAGAGTGAAAGTCTTAAAGTGTCTGATATTACATGTAATATCAAAAACAGAAGTAAAAGTAAATGATACACACTGTACAATGTATTTACATTTATTTACTGTATACTACGGGTTAACCGATTATTGGCCTGGATGATTATCAGAGACCATATTCAGCATTTTCTGATTATTAGAATCAATGTTTTTTTTTTTTCTGATTGTCAAATAAATTAGTTTAAACATGTGCTACTTTTGATCAACCTGCAAAATAACTAGTAATTAAAGTTGTGTACTATATGTAGTGGAGTAAAAAGCTCAAAAGCTCAAAGCTGCACAGAAATACTTGAGTAAATATACTTAGTTACATTCCAACTTTGAAAGTAACTAGGAACTATGGCTATCAAAAAAAATAAGTTGTGTAATGAAGTGGAGTAAGAAGTACAAAAAGATATTCAAAAATGTAAGTTTTAAGTTGCAGAAAATGGAAACACTAAAGTAAAATACCCCAAACTTGTACAGTACTTGAGTAAATGTACTCAGTTACGTGCCATCACTGGATGTAATACAGCTTCTTGACATAAACACCAGATAAAGTACTCTTTATAGATCCCATACTCACCACACTGCTCTGTTGACTTGTCATTATATCTCAGAAGTGTCCCGCGTGGTTCAAATCAGATCAGATGGGAGCTGATTGGGACCGTATGCGTGCGTGCGTGCGTGCGCGTGCAGGCTGCGTGTGTCCGTGTGTTGTCCCGCAGCAGTGGTACAGCCCACGCGGGTCCGTCGCTATGGAGAGCAGCTCCCCAGGAGCGCGAGCCAGCAGCAGCAGCAGCAGCAGTTAGAGAGCAGCGACGAGCAGCGAGCAGAGAGGAGGACGATCCACCGAGAGTGCGAAGGCGCACAGACAGACGGGAATCATGGAGAAAAGAGCCGCTCTCAGGAGGACTTTGCCATCTAACGGACTGCGACTTTTAACATCACTCCTCACCTTATACGGACTTACCTGTGAGTTAACCGCTCTCTTTGTCATTGTGCTACTTTTGAGGCTGCTGAGGGAAGTTGCAGTGGAGGCGTTATTCACTGATACAAAACCCCCCCTAAAACCGGCCGGACCTCGTTGTGCTGAAGTGGGGCTGTGCTCCATTGAAGCCAGCTAGCTTTACTTGAGCTAGCGGTTCTTGTCTGCGGACAGTTATCTCAACAGTAACGTTACGTCGGTTGGAAAGTAACAAGCTGCTGGCGTCAGTTAACCGTTAACCGTTAGCTAAACCTCGTTCGTCTGTCCCGTTTGAACACAACTTCGTTAATGTTACCAGCAATAGTTTGTGTTAACTTTCTTACCCCATATAGCCACTGCTAATTAAACACTATTAAGCTTCTCATTCCGAGTGACTCAAACAGAACTTCGGGCTCGGCACTGATTCGGTGGTAATTATGCGCACATTTTCTAGCTAACGTTACTTCCAGTGTGTCACATCATGACTTCGCCTTCATTACTCAGGGAGTGTATGGCGGGGGGGAAATACCGGCTGCTCCTCTCTCCTACTCAGATGGCCAGAAACATAGAGGAGCAAGCAGCAGCGTACAGAAATAGAAACGAAATGAGTGTTATGGGTGACACTTATGGTGAGCAAAGAGGAGCCCCTTTGTGAAAAGTTTGCCAAGTGGTTGCACAGATGAGGGGGGTGGATATGTGATACGGGACAGGAGAGGCAGCGCAGACTTGTCTTGCTTTGGGCGTGAGGGGTGGCAGGGGAAATGAAGACATATTTCAACAGAGGCACTGCAGTCGCAGAGTCTCTGGAAGTATTGACCTGCAGTTGGGCTGCATGCCAGCCAGAGCACCTTCCAGCCACCATACTGTCCCGGGTAGTGCAGCTGGAGAGCTTTGCTGTATCCCATTCCTGAGCTGGGATTACAGTGCATGACAGGACCGCTAAGACAAAAGAAGAGACAAACACTGGTGGGTAGTGAAGTAAATACCGCCCCGGAATGCACCATTTGTTTTCTCTTCCTCAATGCAAAAGCAATAAAAGCCTCTCGGATATGCCATGGTAGCAGTTTCTATAAGCAAACATAAAAGCTTGACTGCATCACTAACTGTAATATGTATGACAGCTACAAAAATCATTTTTGCAGAGCTGACATTGATCATTCCCTTTGTATGGGACAAAATATCAATATGGCAATATATAGTATCGCCTCCTCTTGTGATACGATTATTGTTACACTGCTACTGAATATCTATATTTTCATTAAAGTGTGCAGGCACTAAACAGATTCCCCTGACAATTTGATTACAAGAGTCACTGCTTTATGACTCCTCCTGGTGTAAACTTCTGTAAATCTGCAGAATATTTTCTCGGTTGATTTATAATCTCTTGGTGTGTAAAACATCAGATAATGTTGAAAAAATGTCCAGTTTCCCAAAGACGAAAGGAGATGTTATCATTTGATCATTGAAATGTTTGTCAGTAAATTTTCTGCGCTGAGACATGTGCTGAGGGCTACCTTTTAGAGTTAACAGTAAACCTTTTGGTCCATATTAGTGCACAAACAATATAATGGAGACATTCCCAAATATATTTTTGGCATTTCTCAACTCTTGTCGTGTATCAGGGGACACATTTTCAGATACTGATATATCTCCGATAATGGTGTCTGATATATTATTGGCCTAGCGGATTCATCGGTCGAGCTCTAGTATGCAACGTCCCAACAGCTGCCGCCAGTGTCATCTCTGTCATCCTTACACACACTCACACACACACTTCCAACACATACAATTACAGAGTCTTCTTCATACCATGCTCTTTCTGTCTCTACCCACAAAACACTGGTTCGTAAATCAACGCAGAGAACTGATAAACAACAAACTGCTCCAAACTAAGCTGATTAGGCTCCAAACATGTGCTCTTTGGTGCCATGTGCATGCAGGATTTCTGCCCAACTAGTCACCTGGAATGCCAAATTAGCTTATTATTAACATGGGACAAACTAGCAAGTGAAAGGTTAGTTGTGGTGTCGTGTTTGGAAGAGTCATGTGTGCAGGTCTTTGACTCTCAGTAACATATGGTTGGAGCCCATGTGGCCTAGGCCTACTGTTGTGTGTTTAGCAGCAGAGCACAAGTGTGTAGGGGGACTGAAGAGACAAAAACAGTTTTGATGCCAGTTTCGTTCACTGTGTCAATTTCAGATTCCCTGTAGTGTAGACGGGCTTGTGAGGAGGGGATTCGTTCGAGGCGTGGCTACAGGCTGTGAGGTCTGTAATTGAAGACCATAGTTTTGAGGTTTCTTCTCTTGGGGCCGCATGATTCATAATCTAAATAAATAATGCAGTAATGGAGCCGCCTAAATTACAGACTCAAAGCAGAAATAGATTTGAAAAAGCAGTGCACTGACTGAGCAGATTTGGTCCTTATAGAGGTTGGTTATTAATTGAAAGCAAGATGTAGCCAAGAAAGTAGGTTTGTCATCCAGCTTTGTCACTACATGGCGCGAGGGCAGATCAGGTCAAGTACATTTTGGGGACCATTTGTTCAGGGTGGGTGATTGGATAACTTAATTGATTTGTCGGTCTGAACATTAACTATTTGTCATGTATGCAGAGATGTAGTTTTGTGCCAACCTTTCTGTTTTTTCTTAGATATTTGAACATTTTATTAAGCCAAGAAATATTTTACTTTATTTACAATCATAAAAAAACAATCATAACTTTTTGCAAGAAGACAAAGTGTGATCCACTGTCAAAATGTGTCAGCTGATGCCCAGTTACTATTTGGAGTTGGAATTATATGCAAGAAAGTAAGATTAAAAATTTGGATGCACATCTGCTGGTCACAGCTGCAGCATTCATCTGATCCTCTCATTTGATCTAGAATCTCAGTTGTGAGGCAGCAGACTGAAAACTCCTAATCACATTAAATGCAAGCAGTGTTTTCTTTTTGAAGGAAGGCCATCAGCAGATGAGTTGGCTGCTTTATTGTGGGACACGGAGGCTGTGTGTGGGGCTTGGGGAGCAGGCTGTGGTCACCAGCTTCTGTTGACTCCACCCTTTGCTTCCTCTTCCCCCGACAGATGTGACTGACTGTCACAGGCTTTGTATGCCAAGCTGCTCCTTGGTGGTCCATTAGTAAATTCAGAGCTGTAACCCCCAGTTTTAGCTTATCCCTGGACTTGAATACTTTCAGCTCACTGCTTTAACAAATCAATTTCAGACTGCCTACACCAACCTGTTCTGACTTAAACTACACTAAATACTAAATAATATTCTTTATAATGGGGATCTTTGGTAGATGGTACAAATTCCCAATTATTTGTTGTCATTCTCATTCCGTGTTAAGTGGTCCAGTGCTTATGCGCTTCAGTGTCATGATCCCACTGGTCTAAACTTCTGGTGATTATGATGCAGAAAAGTAAAAAAACAGAAATTTAAAACCCAGTTCTTGACATTATAATCGCCTTTAACAGTTTTGCAGGACTTGGCTGAATCAATTGAATGTGGAAACATATGAAATGTTAAACATGCAGGTCATAGTGTCATGTTCATGTTTGTTACGGCTCAAAATTTTGCGCGTTAAACCATACTTGATGTAAACATGTGCATCGTGTTTACGTTCTAAGCTAGGCTACTCAAGAAATTGGTGAGGATGGCTGAGAGTTAGCAAAGATAATGTAAGAAAATTCATTTGCTTATCAAATTATGGATCATCACCAAATACGTTTTTAAAAGTAAGGTAGTCACACAGTGAGATAAATAATCATGTATAGAAATCAAACGTTTAGAGTCAAGAGAGATAAATGATCATTTTGTAAATGGCATGGTAGTCCTCATATGGCGTATTCCTCCAGTGTTGTCCAAAAAAACACCAGTGAGTCAAACCATTCACCTACATTACATTGAACATGGCCAGTTTAGGTTATTCTGAGTAAATCCCACATAAACAATGCTGGAGACATAAATACTAGCTAGCTCATGTACCAAATGTCATCAGTGAAACTTAATTTTTGTTTTGCTTTTAGAGACTTCTGTAGAAGAGTTAATGGGCTCGTGGCTGAGTGCCACAGACAGGGTAGGGAAGTTGGAAAAATTTTACATGCAGACTAACTAATTATTGAATGATTGAATGATTGAATTGATTTGATGATAATGACACAAATATAGAATAACGCCACACCTCAACCTTTAACCCAACCGTCTGGTTTCACGAGCCAATCCCAGTCCTTGTGGCATTCATTATTTTGTGTCTCCTTCCTCCCCAGACCAACACTGGAATTTACCAGTCATTAGGACCACAGTGCACTGGTAATTAGCCATTCAAAATTGGGAGGAAAATGCTAATATTAGGGATGCTGTGTGTTAGCTAATATGTCTTGTCTACTGAATAAATCTCAGATAGACAGGAATCGACTGTTTAAATCACTGCGTCATAGGAAAGTACGCTGTAAAAATGGCTTCCAGATATTTCCATGGCTAATTACCCACTGTGAATGAACAGAGGGAAACCTTTTAAACAGTTTCTTGCCTGCTGTTTTCAGGAGTAAAGGTTTTTTTTTCCTTGAAAGAGCACATCACAGTATGTGACTGAGGCTAGGGTCACTCAGATACACTGAGGCTTCACAGTCCACATTAAAGAGGTATACATGCAGGATGTGCACACTCAGCAGCTGAATCCCCCAGGAGAGGAGCGCCAGGGTTATGGGAAACAGGTGTGGCTGCTTTTCACCGCTCAGTCTTATTTGTTTCACTCATTCAGCTGTCAGGTGGCTCTGATGTTTGGGAAGAGCACACAGTCAGTTGTATGCACTGACACACCCCCTACCACCCAAGTGGGAGATTATTAACACCCACCAGTCAGATACGGGGAAGTGCTGATTGCTTGTACACAAGAAATGCGGACAAACAGTATACCACAGCTCGATAGGAATCTCCTTTTTTTTCGCTGATGTTCCCAACACCTGCAAGAGGGATCCTTCAGTATTACACTCAAACTTTTAAGCTGTCTACCACATTGTTTATTTAGTGTGAGAATAGACATTTGGCTCTGGAGAATTTCAGCAAAGCCAGTCAACCAAAATACTAGCTTTTGTTAGAAACTATATTTCCTCCAAAGTTTATCAACTCACAGTGTCGAAATGTCCCCACCAGCTAATAATCTTCTGGGTTTTTTACAAGGAAAGATGCTCACTATCTGTAGAGGGCTGTGTTATATTGCTGCTAATGCAAACTGAACAATTCTTGCTGCTGCAGCTCCACATTAAAAGCATTTAGCTGGTGAAAGGTTACAGGCAACAAGCTGCATACAACTTCTCAGTGAGGTAGCCATCTCCTTGACGTTACCTGCTTCCTCATTAGACTTGTATTTAAATCCACGATATTGCTTTTCACTCCTGTCATAAACAGAAATGTGACTCCTACTCTGCGTAGCGACTCTGCTGCTGGCGCTGTTGGTGCGTTCATCAACTAAATATTTATTAAAAAACAAAATGACAGTGAGGGGCTGTGGGCAAGTAATGTAATCGGTATATGCCCAAACAACAGTAACGCGGACTACCAGCGAGCCTATTATTGACAAGTAATCTATGACATACAACTGAAATTAACTGTGAAAATAAAACAAGTCTCTGAGAATAACAGGTCCAAATCCATAAGTGAGCAGGAAATGTTCACTGCATGCATTATTTACAATAATGGACTTGCTCATGAGTGACAGTCCAGAACCGTGTCTTGTAGTACTGAGTGTTAACATTCCTGCATTTCAGTTGGGAACACTCACATCATTTGAAGCAGACTGCCTGTGACAGTCGGATTTGACATAGTTGGGTTTCACATAGAGTTTTTCTATTTTATCAGCACTTTTGTCCAAGTTTTCTAGGTTTCAGCACCCGCCCTCTGCCCTCCTTTTGTGTGAGATAACATCAGACACCGAAACTAAGGGAAAGTAAGACCTGTCCCTTACCTCAGAGTTCCCTGATTTGGCTTGCAGAGCAAGGCCCTAGTTCTTGATGCAGATATATTGCAGTAATGGCTTGAATAGGATAACGATATCCCTGCTGGTATTCAGCCAAATTATTATGTATTCCTTTGCCATCCCATCCTTACCCCCTGTGTCCACAATCCCCCTACTTTTCTTTAAGTTGCTGATCTTCTCTTTATTTTCAAATAGACTTTAAAGCTGAAGACATTTCCCCCCGTTTGACTAAAGCTGTTTCATTAATGTTTATGTCCTTTTTCAGTAGCAAAGCGGCTCTGTCACGGAGTCATAGATTACTGCTCACTGCTGACAAACATGATAGGTTAATGTGGTTGCTATATTTTGCCTCTACTTGGATTGCGAAAAGGATCATAACAAAACAAGTGGCCAGTTCTATTTAGGGCTTAAAAACAATGTTAAAATGTCAATTGCATTTCATTTTAAAGAGGAGGGTGTCACAGTTGAAAAGTATACTTACTCTCCAACCCAGAGCTGTTAAACCACCAATAGATGGGGTACTGCTACCTTTATGTTCTCAAAATATTTGTCTTTCAGATCCAAGCGAGTTTCACATTATGGGAATACTATGTCAAATTAGACATGTAACCCGAGTCCCAGAAAAAATACACTTGGATGTTGCCATACAGACTTTTTTTAGTCTCCTAGCAAATTGAATCTCTTTGGACTTTGCAGTTGTAGGAAGGGAGTGTGGTGTAAATTGCAACGATGTGTAGACTTCGATTGAAGTCTATACATAGTTTTACAGGATGTAGGGCAACTTAATGTCATCATACACAAAACAGCTGGCTTAATGCTTTGCATTGGTATGATGGCATTGCACATAATTGTGAGGTCACTATAGATGTGCTTTAGTCAGCTGGGATTTTTTTCACCTAAATCTCCTTGTTTTCACTGTACAAAGTGGGTGGTAAGTGTGCTTCAAGAGTACCGCTCTAATCTGTTGCAGAAACAGGGTGAGAGTGTGTGCCGGGAAAGTGACCTCCCTCTAACCAGGATAATGCTGCTGAAATGCCACACTGACCGAACTCTCTACTGTTTTTATTGACCGCTGGATGCACACAGTACAGAGGCAGTTGGCTTGCTTTACTTCTTCCTGTTGTTAAGTGGTGATTGTTGACATATGCAGTGATGCTAATTGCTCAAGAATGTCCAACGGCACTTACTTGATGTGTTAAAGCACTGTCTGTTTGTTCATTTCTTGATACTGCCTTGATAGAGTCATAGAGGCTTCATCCAAATTGGTCAACATTTGGGTATGGCTGGGTTACCGTGATAAGACTCAGATTTTGGATATGGTTATATTGTGATATGTCATGTGTCATCTTTTCCTGGTTTTAAAGGCTGCATTACAGTAAAGCGATGTCATTTTTCTGAACTTACCAGACTGTTCTACTTTTCTAATACTTGCCTTTACCCACTTAGTCATTATATCCCCATACTGATGTGTTTTTTTTGTGAAAGTACCAATTGTCATCCCTACAATATTGTTGCAACATCAATATCCAGTAGGGCCTATTTTGTCAAAAATATTGTGATGTTTGATTTTGTCACCCTATGTTATCACTTATGAAGTGCTTTTGAGAAGCTTTTAAGATATCGAGGTATATATTGTGTATTACCATATGGCCTATATGATGCATTTAACTCCCACTCTAGTTCTACCATGCAAAATCTGAGTTAATATGCTGTTTGAGAAACAGATTGAGTTGTTTGAATCATAGCTTCAATGATGATTCCCTGTGCTTCCTCTTTCCTCTGTTGGTATTCAAGGAATGGCCACATAAAATTATGTATTTAACATAGCAAACTATCCCATATAGCATTAAGGCCCCATTAAAGGACACAAATAAGGTTAGATGCTTGGTTGGCAGATCAAGCACTTAAAACAAAGCCAGACTATTATTCTTGTGTCAATAAAAGGGCTGTAAACATGTTCAAATAGCATTTTTTAAAAGATAAAGTGGTTTGCTTTTAGTCTGAAATGCGTCTTACTGGATAAAAGATGTAGTTATATCTAAAAATAGCTGTGTATTGTTCGCCGCCCACCAGTATTCTTCTTCCACACCAAAACATATTTCAAATCTCTGCACTTTCCCAGATAATTCTAGCCCAGTGGGTGTAGCCTACATGTGACAGTCACTGACATAATGTAGGAAAAGAACAGGACATGCTGCTGGTTGTTGGCAGAAACAGCCATCATACAAGAAGTCTAAAATTGGACAATCATGGGAATCATTTTAAAGAAAAACAGTCTAATTCCCTTCAGGGTCTCTGTGGCATGTGGGAAACTTTGTTTCCATTATGTTAGATCGGCCTAATGAAAGTACTGTAGCCCATTTAGACCCAGTCGAGGGCAGTGGAGTCTGTGATTAGTACAGGACTCGTTCGCTCTTCCCTGCAAAGCTCCACCCACCCAATGCCACCACCACCCAACAAGGGCCTGATCTATTTCTGTCCTAATGAATGAAAATTGAACTTGGTTTTATCAGATTTCTTGTCAGGAAATTACAGTATTTATCAAAGGACACTAACGTGTCTAAAAACAATGCATAATTCTTTACTGAAACAGTTGGTATGGTTGATTGCTGCCTGAGTTAACATTTGAGCATTGGTAAGGAGACTGCCAAGAGAAAAAGGATATTTCTCCTCATTTCACAGTTGCGTGAGACATAGTGTAGAGTCTTAGCAGTGGGGCCAAGGATGCAGCTGCGGTGAGTCAAAGTCGAACAAATGCCAGTCCAACATACAGTTAATCTTTTTTTTATCACAGTGGCTAATGCAGAGGGTTAGACCTCCAATTATCACTAGGTAGCCTTTCTGTGCTGTCTTTGTTCGTGATGGTAGATTTCAGTGGACGCTGTGAATAATTTACTAAAATCAATTACACAGATACTAGGCCGACCATAAAACACCTCTTGTTCTGAAAGTGTAGACGCTTCAATTGTCTTGACTAATTGCTTTGTGTAGTAAATGTCTAAACATTCGTTCATGGCTGTCAACTTCCAAGGCAAGATAAAGGTTTTTTGAGAACACTCAGCTTTCTTAAAGAGGACAGGAGCAGTACGGATGCACTTGATGAGCTTGCAGGACCCTACGATGAACAACATTTCTACCCCACTGCAATTTTCAACACTGCTGTGGTGAGTGCAGTGCAGTCTCTATTAGCATCAACATGTCAGGGATGACATACACTCAAGCTCTAATTGAGAAAGAGTCCCTTTGTAGCCTCTCTGCTTGAGAAGAAGACCTCTAGAATTAAGTTACTTATTCACACAGCAGACTGAAAATGCCTTTCTTTTCCTCATGTGACCATCTGTGACTTTTGCAATTCTCTTTACTCTTTCTGTTTTCCATAAGTTCCATGTGCATGGAAAAATAACAATGCTGGCCCACTCTGGATCCATAGTGCTGTGTTCACATGCTGAAATACCACAAACCCCCACAGCAAACAATAACAAATCCCACACAATAAGGCAGGATGCTGTAGGAGTATTTGTGTTGCCTTGATACACAGTGGCAGACATTGTCCTTCACAAGTTCCACTTCATTGCTGTAGTTGACTCTGACGAGAGGTTGTAACCTACCCAGACACTTTGTATGTCAACACTATTGATCCTTTTCTTTTAAGCATGGATCTTTAATCAAATGTGACTGGGATGCGAAGGACGCAGGAGTCCACACTGCTATGGGGGAGCAATGAGAAAAAGGTTTTGAAGAGGACAGTGACATGTGAAAGAGGCCCGCCTGCCCCTTTTTAAAGGCCTGTCAGCCTGTGTTTGTTTCCACCATGAATTAGCCCACTGAAAAAGCCACCCACCCTCACAGGATACAATGCGAGGAAGGAAGGGGGTTGATGGAGCTGGTGTAGGAACTAATCTTTCACACACTGCACAAATATTTCTTACGATTAAGACACGCTATAAAACAGGCAAGTCACCACTTGGTCTATCCTGTGCCGAACTGATTGGGATGGAGTTATAGACCTTACAAAAATAAAGCAACAGTCTGGGGGCCTGTGCTAGGCATTTAGGCATTGTCTGATTTTTTTTTTTTCCTAGTCACCACTTTAGAGAATAACAATAGCAAACAAATGGCTCCACACCGCCTATTGACTTCTTTGAGTTTGCAGTGTTGCAGGCACAGAAGACTAAGAAAATGCCGCCCCAGTGGAAGATTTATTGATGTGCTATTGAAAATTCCCAACTGTTGCACTCTATGTTCATTTCGTACAAATTTCTCACCTTTCTAAGTTTCTAAGTTTTTTATTGTATTTATTTTTTGTCCTCCACACACATGACTTAGAATGGGTCAGGGACAGTTGCTGCCAACGTCTTCAGCCCATTCAGTCCTCAACGAATGATTATTTTATGACTCTATCTAATCCATTTGGATGTGTTGCATGAGGTTGGCATAGTTTGCCAATACAGTTTTCAAATACATGTTAATGGACATTTTTGAAATGTGACCTTGAGAAAAAGATGGAAGTTTAATAGTCAGCTAATGTTGCCATTGGCCAATATTAGACTGAGGGACTTCAGCGCCTGGAAAGAGTGTAAATTACTGCGCTCATTAAACAGTAATGAAACGCTGCCCTTCAGCCTGTGTCCACCTCCTACTCACAGTCGAAAACTACTGAAGCAGGGAAGAGGCTGAGGAGGACTAGACTAGGTGTGGTGCCCGGGATGCTTGTTAACACCTTGAAGAGGAGACTGATACGGATTTCCACCTCCATTCCAATTACCAATTTTGAAATAAGGGGCACAAAGATTTTGCCAACTTGGTTTTGACTGCTTTAAAATCTTTAATGTGATGTAATCAGAAAGGGCTGAATCAGCTTTGCTGCAGTCAGTTGAATTTCAAAACCAGGAGAATGCATCTAACTACAATCTGAATCCCCCAAAACAATAATTTGACTATTTATCTTCATTGCATAACATTTTACTTCAAAATCAAGAGTTGAAAAATACGTTTCTCAAAATAATTACTCTTGACATGATAATTTGGATCTTATTTTGCCACTGGTTGTGATCACATTGTACTCCTCAAAGTAACTGTTGAGGGATTATTGCAATGAGGGATTATTACTAGGGTGTGCTAACTTCCTCCAAATTAAGTTGTAGATACTATTGCTAAACTGTTTCTCTGCCTCCTCTACGATCGTCCGACCACATGTTTATTGCCTTGTTCGACTTTGTTACAGTGATGTTGCAGCATTTCAAAATGTCAGTAGTAGTTTAGTGAGAACATAAACAATGCATGTAATCATAAATGATAGAAATGATTATGAAAGCAGGCACTATAACGTCTCCTCAGATCGACCAGTTTTGTCCTGGTTCAGCAGCAAACTTGGTGGTCTCTGTCATTCCCTGTCATGTATTAATATGAGTTTGTAAAAATGATTGACCCAGCCTGGTTAGTTTTATACCCTAACATAGTTCACACTGTTGTAAAAATCTTTTTTTCGGTTCATCTCACTCCTCTACTTCCTCTCAATAACTGCCCTATTTCTTGCCTTGTGTCCTTAGTCATCCTCTTTTCACTGTATTCAGAGTTTCCTCTTGCTTTAGTCCTAAACCACACTCCTTCCTGCGCAGATCTCATGTCTGCATTCTTCTCCTGTGAGGTCTTCAGATCAGTCCCTCATGAGTGCTGTTTGACATGATAATCTATGCATGGAGTTTGTCTACACGAACATGACATATTGTCTATTTTGTTGCTGCTTGTAAATGTTTCTGGCCTTGGATCCCCCTCGTCTCACATGGTTCTGACACGCACTGCGGGCTTCATAGCGAGAATCTCCAGCCAGGCGACGGCCTCCTCTGGGGAGGTCAGGGCTGAAGCTGGGTTCAGGTCTGAGTAGGTGGAGATTTTGGCTCATCAAGTGGCTGACGTGGAATGTTTGAGCCGGTTGCCAGGCAAAGAGGAAGGTTTTGATTTAGCATTGCGTCTTTCGAGCAGCTTGTCGCAATTAGTGATGTCAGGAGGGAAAGAAACAAATATGAACCATTTCTTCAAAGGGCAGGCATATCCTTCCCATGAGTTCATTCTTTCCTCGCCTTTCTCAGAGAAAAAGGGGGCAAAAGTGCAGCTGTGCTCTCTTTGGTCACATTAGGTTTTTGCCGGCTGTTCTGTGGTGCAGGGAGTCACACTTTGAGTTGACTAAATGGGTTGCAAATCAAAACAGTGACACAGCATAAAGATGGCCACCAAAATATTCATTTCAAGTTCTGAGCCTTATTGTTTACCAGATAAGATTTATAACCAGTAATGCAACTAGTGACAGCACTGAGCTGTACTTCAGCTCTGCAGCAGTATTCCTTTATCCTTGATGAAACAGCGTGACAGCTTTGTTTAACGCACTGCTTACATTACGTTTGCCTGCAGTATTTTATATAATATTTCGCGGTGCTCTAGTTTGCGAGCCCTGGCTGTGTTCTTCATGCTCCCAGCTTGCAGTGCCAAGTTTCCCCACTCTCCTCCTGGCTGTAGGTATCCCATGCAGAGGCCATCTGTCACCCCTCCCATAATGGTAAGGGTGGAGTCCTCTTAAAGCACTTCCCCCCCTTTCTCTCCCTCCTTTCCTACTTACTCCCAAATGCTCACTGTAAAACAAACAGCATAGCATGGATGGAGTCTAGTTTCTTTGTATGCTTTGACAGGCTTGAAAGCTGACACACTGAGATAGACAAACTACGTACGGTAGCAGTTGGAGTGTCGTGTCAGGTAGCTGCAGTATGTGGAGCATGTTGGGGAGAAGAAGCCTGGTCTGAGACACGTGTCTGTATGCATCAACGCAATGTCACGCATGCCAGGCATGTTGGTTTACTACTGAGAAAATCAGCGCTGCAGGAGAATTTTTATCAGCATGCCATCTCTGTTCTTATGCCAGTTATAGATATATATTTGCAAACATTTATCTGACTGTCAAGATTTTGTCATGGCAGTGTAATTATGTTATATTTTGACAAGCAAAGCAACTGAGTTGAACTAGTAAGGTGGCAACAAACAGCTGTTCTGTCGGCTCAGATGTCGGTGGGGTGGAGAACGCAAAACTCACAAGGCTTTGACCCTCATTCTCCCCCACACCAGTGCACCCAGAGGACTCCGGCAGCCGCAATGCAAACACAAGGCAACACATGCACTGCAAAGCACATTATAGCAGCATGAGCTCTCTTTAGTAGAGCAGGTCATGATTCAAAGGTGGGAAAATGATGTTAACGGATCCCTTAAATTATCTTGTAGAAATGTCTTAATAATAATCTTTCCTTTGGAAGTGACTCTCCAGAGTGTCTTTCCAAGTGAAAGACAAATAAGACAGGCTGAGTTAAATGCTTTAGGTTGATAGGTTAAAAGCCTAAATACAGTGCACAAGTGTGCAAGAGTAGTTTGCACAGCAATACAGGAAACATAAGGAAAATATTTTGAAAAATGTGGGTCAGCAGAGAAAAAAAACAAACAGGAAAGCCCAAGTATTATAGCACAGCATGACACTTCACAACACAATGCAGCATACATTTAGGATGCAGGAGCCATTCAAACAAAATCCCTGACTCTTACACACATGGTCACACTCTTATTCCTTATTTTGGAAGAGTGAAACTCTGTATGTGTGTGTGTGTGTGTAATCACTAAAATTACAGGGGACGTAATGGAGCACGGGGAGCCTCAGCCTCCCTTGGCTTTATTCCTCACAAACCAAGATAGCATTGCTGTGGCTTACCACTCACATTCATGCCAAAGACTCAAAATACCAGCCAATGGACCACTTTTTATAAGCTTTACTCCATACACATCCGAGACTACGTACAAAGTGGAAATTTATGACTCCCAATATAGCTTACTCCAACTGCAACTGTGTTAAGAAAACAGAGACGGTTTGAATTTTTTGAATGAAATCAACTTTCTGTATTTTGTTTACAACAGCGACATATTCGTAAAGGCTTATTGCAGATTTATTCGTCAATTTACCTTTAAATTTGTAAAGCCCCCCAAAAAATCTTTCTATCAATGACTCATTTGTGTGATTATACTCACAAAAAGCAGAGCTAGGATGGATTTTTTTTTTCCATTCAAGGTTATAGGCCTAGCTATAACCTGTAATTTAGGATTTATGTCTGGCTAGTTTTCCAAGATACTGCATTCATTCCCACTGAGCTGGTTGTTTTTTTTGTTTTGTTTTTATACAACTCAGTAGCACATCTATCAACTGTGACATGCACATTACTGTCCATACAGCTCGCACGTTATGAATGTTGAGTCACATCTCTTCACTGTTGATCAAAATCTAAGTATGATTTTAACCACTGAGACCACTCAGACATTCGTTGTGACATGCTCTTTGTGTCTTTACGACTTCAGGAATTGCAGCATCCAAACGGCCGTTAACATTCAAAACCAAGTTTACATGCTGCATTAGCTTTAAAAAAACCTGTGGTGGGCTTCAAGTCAAATTAAGGGCCACATAAAAAGAGGGAATAAAACCATTAAATTGCTTGTTTTGTTTCATCTCCTTCCAGAGGTTGTTTTTTTCCTTCCCTGCTTGAAAGGTGCTCAGATGATTAGCAAGAGGGACAGTCTGAGTGTCCTGCGGTGAAAGTGTGTTGCTTATTAAAGCACTCAGAGTAACACGGATGAAGTCTGGTCTTTTTTACTTCAACCACAGGAAAACATGTCTGAAACAAATGATGGCTGTTAATGAGACCATGGAAACACTAGTACTGATGATGAGCGAGGGACAGGAATGTGTGATACGGTGTACTGCAGCTTGTAGAAAGCTAATCAAGAATTAAACTCTACTCTGAATTTCACTGCTGCTTTTATGTATGGATGGAATGCACTGTCACCAACACCACACCACAACTATGTAATCTCACATGAGCGGTAGAGTTGTGACTCACTATGCCATGTAGGTTTATGCTAATGTCCTGTTTTTCCAGCGTTAACATTGATGAGCATGCCGTAAAAGCAGAAAATGTCCACACTAGCTCCCTGGATTGGCACATAACAGCTACTGTAGTTAGAATTCTGATATTGTCTGGTTTAGTGCTGACCAATTAATTGTAATTTCATGGTCTTCGCGATTAGACATGGGATGATATGAAAACTTCATGTCAAGAGTATTCTATCCGACGCAACTGGGATTCATGCGAATATCCCAATAATTATCAAAACTTTCATAAAACTTTAAAGTAAAAAAATTAATTGCACTAAAACATACTGGAATCACTCACACTTTGCATCACAGATAGACCATACATCATCTTCTTTTTTTTAATGAAAATAAATCAATCAAAGAATCTTAAACCTGATCTAACTTGTTTTTGTGGGGGATACAAGCAAGCCAGGCTTTCAGCCAGAGTGACAGGCTCAGGCAATTCAAATAAATCCGGAAACCAACATAGGACTGTACGTCAGTAAGCTGGACAGTTTTTTTTTCTCAGTCATGCAAAGATATTAACTATTATCTCGATTCATCATCACAGTATTCAACAATGTTGCTGCACAGCAGATTTTCCTCATGCTGTGCACACCTAGTCTGGTGATAGCTGGTATACTTCTGCGGCGTTACAGCTGTCACAGTGGAAGAGAAGAAACTCACTGTTTGACAAATTGAATTTGAATTTTAGTTCCCAGACAGTTCTCCTCTATCGTTAGACACCAGAGATCAAAAACTGTCATTTCTGAATCCAATGCAGTAATGCATTTTTATAGTTGAATTAAAGCTTCAACAATAATGTGTCACTGCTGTTTAGCTGAATCTTATCTCTGTCATCTTCTCTCTCAGCAGGTGTGAGCAGTAACCAGGTGGTTGTTCCTGAGAAAGTGAATGCGGTGCTGGGAAGGAACATCACACTGAGCTGCAGAATAGAAGTGGGCTCCAACCTCAGTCTCACACAGAGCTCCTGGGAGCGTCGCCTTCCTTCAGGCACCATTACCTTGGCAGTGTTCAACCCCGAATTTGGGATCTCCATCTCTCCAGAGTATATCAAACGGGTCTCGTTTGTTTCCCCTTCTGTTCGTGATGCTACCATTAACATTGGAGGAGCTAGCTTTGAAGATATTGGGTCCTACATCTGCAAAGTGGCAACGTTTCCCCTGGGCAATACGCAAGCATCAACCTACGTCAATGTATTAGGTAAAGAAGAGCTCTGTCACTTCCTTTTTCATTGTATTGAGTTATTTATGCTGTTTTTAAATCTTACTTTTCAAAGCAGAGCATTGTTTGCTGTGATTAAGCAAAGCTGAGGTGACCACTAAGCATTTTACCTGGAGGGATAAACTACTTCCTGAAGCTACATAGCTTTTTAAATTACCTGGACAGAGGGCATGTAAACCTAAATCCCAGTAAGAATCTGCAGCTGTTTCGAAGCTGCTGTGGTGTGGCCCCACTCATCTCACTCACTCCATTGTCGCTCACTGTGGAAAAACTGCTACGTCAGGTTTAAATTAATTTCACTGAGTCTCTATAATGATCTCCATAAAGCCACTTGCAGACTGCGCACAGCGTGCACAAAATAAGATTTTTATGGAATATGCAGACTCTTTCCTCATGTAGCAACTGTGTAAAAAGAGTACAAGAACAAACAGTCCCAACTTGATGCAACTAGTTGCATGCAACAACAAGTTAATTGCAGGGTGTGATACAGCGTGATTCTCATGACATTCAGATGCATTTAACCAAGCAGCATGAAAAAGTTTCATTTGTAGCACTGGTCATAAAACTACAATGTAGAGTTATTTCCCTGGAGGCAGTGAGGACTGTTGTAAGTTCTGCCCTCTTTAGCCTTTGTCACTAATTACGAAATCATACCTCAGACTGAATAATTGGCATTTCTAAAGCTCTCACATGCCTTGAGTAAGCAGATGACAAACTTCACTTTCCAGTGTAAACAGTATATCATGAAATAAGCTATACTTATCTGTGTCTGCACATTTAGCTTCACCAATTGTCTTGGTGCTTCATGCTTCTCTCTATTGTTGCTGATATTACATCTTTAATTTGAGGCTGTTTGTCTGCCCCTGATAACCAAACAAAAAAACATGGCCACAGTTGTATAATAAAGACCAAAAAATCAATTAGAAATGTTCAGCATGACATCAAACTCACCCTGGTCCAAAGTTTGCTTATTTATTGCTGCTCTTATGAATAGGAAAAACGTATATTTCAATGGGGATTTTCATTACCAACTTTTTTAGTTTCCAAAAGCATTGCCTTCTGACAGTATACAAGAGAGTATGGACACAAAGGCCTAATACTACTATCACCCATACCATTTAGGCCAAGTCCCATTTCAAAGTTTTACCCCTGCCCCCCAGAACAGAGTTATAAAGGGTACTAGTTGAAATCCCCCCTGTGAAATGGGACAACCCTTCAAGATCCTCATCAGTCGATAGTGTTTAAATTACGTCCGGACATTTCCAACACAGTGTCTTCTGCTGTGATGATTCCTCTTATGTGACTGTGGCATTCTATGTACTATTGTGACGCCTTCTGCAGTTTTTCTGATGGAGATAGAAAAGCATGAAGGCTTGTAATTTCACAAGTCAATTAAGTCATTAAATTAAAAAAGAACACTGCCTTGTTACCGACTGCTAGTGTTAGCGAACTGTGCTCCTACCATGCCAGTCTGCACTGATATTAGAGGAGCGGTATCAAGTATAGTAACTCCACTGTTGGACTTAAGTTCAATTTAAGGCAATATGTACTATCAAACATTGAAACACCTCAAAATCTTGGACTGTCATGCACAACTCTGCAAGTGCAATGTTAGCAAGCAGGATAGTTGGCTACCGAGACATCAGCAAACAGGTCGCGATTGTGTTATGCTTGTTATAAAGAAAAGGACCGTAATACATTAAAATGTCAGCTCTGTTTGGATGGTCATGTAGCCTTAATGCTTCACCCTCCCCTCTAAACCAAAAAGCATAAAACAAAAGCCACATCCATATCTTCGGCACTTGATAATGCTGCTCTAATATCAGTGCAGACTGACAGGGGTAGGGTCACAGGGTTGCTAATGTTAGCTTATAAATCCCAGTTAGTGGCCAGGTAATGAAGCAGTGATCTATTTTATTTGATGGCTTTAATGATAACGTGAGGTTGTGAACAAATTGCAGGCGTCCATCCTATTTTATGTCTAACAAATAAATAGGATCAAGTGAAATCACCACAGCTGAAGACGGCATATTGGAAATGACCTGTTACGTCTGTTTACGCGATTGTCAACTTAAAGTGTCTGTCATCCAATGGAGGAAATTTTGAACACTGCCCCTAGTTAATCTGTTCTGTGGGGAAAATGAGCACTCAAAAACACAGGCGAGGAGTAAAAGTTGGAAATGGGATTGGGCCATAACCTTCTGTCTAAGGAGCATGAACGCTGAACTTCCTCTGTGGTCAGCATATGTTTCAAAGCCCCAAATGAGTGGTTGGATTGCACTCAGGCAGGGCTGAGAGGAGCAGATTGCACTGTAGGCAGAAGTTTCTTGTCTCCCTCCAGAGAGTGGAGGAGACTCTGATGACTAATGAGTGGTACATTAAGTGCTGCTGTGACAGCCACAGTGTCTGAGGCGTCACAGAGTTCAACTACACCTTGCTCTCCTCTCTGAGCAGCTTGTCAGACATAGCTCACATAAACACATAACATGCACACCCTTTCACAAATACATGCTTCGGCCTACTTTACAATTCACATGTAATTATAGGGTTTAATTATGGAGGACATGTATGTTCTTTGCAATTTGATAGATGTCATGTTGGAATTAGGTTGTCTCGTACCATATTTTCTCACAGGGAGTACATCACAATTACAAGAGCTAAAGTCAGCAGATTCTATTTCCCAAGGCAGAGATGAAGAGTAGACTCTTCATCTCTGCCTTGTTTTGGTTGACTGTTGCTGTTTTGAGAAAGGACAATATGGCTGTAGCCCTGCACTGTGTATAACACGTCAGTATATGGACAACGTGTCTGTGTGCATATTGTATTTGTTTCAGTTTAAACATGTTTTTTTTTTTTTTAACTCAACTCAAAGTTCCCAGTTTTGATTTGTGTTTATACATTTGAGGTTTATGAGAGAGAACTTGACCTCATTTTCATTCCTTTCAAATGAACTAAAGAAAATCAGTGAAAAGGCTCAAACGCATAAATAATAGACCAAAGTCACGACACACATTATAATGATTAACAGGTGCCGTGGACATTGACTTAATTTCAAAACTTGTCTTGTATTAATCAGTATCACTAGACACTCAACACACAATATTTGTTTTGGACCAGCACGTTCTTGATTTTTTTTCCACTCCTTGCGTCTGCAACTTCTCACAGAAAAGGCCAGAGCATTCAAGGAACTGTTCCACAGGAACTGCACTACAGTACATGAGCCAAAAGTCCCTACCAATAAGAAACAGGAAGGAAAATATGACACATAAAGTGAATGAATTAGAATGACCCTTTGTTTGAGAGTGCTGACAGATGAATGGGGCATTTATTGAACTGCACTTGAGGTTCTTCAAAACAAAACAAAGGCAGATTTTTTTGATAAGCAGTTCTGCTGCAGATAATATTAAACCTCATATTTGACTTTCTTCCTCAAGCCTACATTCTTTTATCTTTAGAATGTTTTTTTCATCATGTGCCCACTATTGCAGCTCTTTTTGTGCTGAGACATAAAATTGAGAAATCCCCCCACAGAGTTGGTTAAATTTGCTTACTCATTGAAGCCAAAATCTGAAGAGTGTCATCATTTTTCTGTGGTTAAAAGTATTTAGTTTCTTTTTTCAGTGAAATCATGCTGAATGTGCCGTTAAGCTATATTTTGTTTGCAGTTACTATACAACCTGCCTTGTTTCCAGTTCTGTTAACTATCAGCTAAATGAGGCCAATCTTAGTTCAGAGCTTACTTGCAGATAATTCCACTGATCTTACTTGCTGCCATGTGTGGCTCCATTTGCACAATGAATTATAGTTGTTTTGCATCACAAACTTGCTTTTGGTGCAGAATTTAATCTTTGTCTACGCTCCAACTTTTTGCATCACAGCATCCAAAATCTAAAACAGAAATTGTTGCTGCTATAGATCATCACACCATCCCTCGTTTTAGGGGATCCCACTCTGACGTCGTCATTCGGTGTGCATATGTGCATCAGTGTGTGTCTGTGTGTGGGCGGGAAAAGGCCAATGCAGCCAGTTTGCTGAAGGGAAATCGTTACCCTTTCCCCGAAGCATTTCCACTCATCCAAAGCACTCCCCTCCCTTCCTGACAGCAGCTCCAAATTAACACGTCTCTCTGATTTAGTTATTGTGGAGCTTCAGCCAGCTCGCCGCCGAACATAGAGCTGCTACTGTTTATAGTCAGAGGCCTGTAAGGAGGGGCAGAGAGAAGGGAGTGAAGAATGTGGGGTGGATGACTGAGAACGGCGTCCCTGCCCCTGTACTGGGCACAGGAGACGCCAGGTTTTATTTTGGGAAAAGAGGGAGCCAGGAGTTATTTGGATTTGTTGTTGGACCTCCTGCTCGGCTGGGGAGGAGTGGGGTGACAGATGTCTTTAAAGGTGATGGCCTTGTCTTAGGCCGATGTGTGCCTCCACGTGCCGCCTTTAAAGCTGTCATCGTTGCAGTAAGTGGAGCAGCTGTTATTGTTGTTTCAAGAGGGACAGAGATGGAGGAGGTGGCGCACTGCAAGACAAAGAAGAAGAAATTAGCTTCAGAGAGAAATTCTAGTGATGGAAGTGTAATCTTGTGTAACCTTAGTAGCCAGTTTACTTCACTACCCCTACACAATGTCCTCCCCTCCCTCAGCAGATTATCTTTTGTATTTCCACTGTCCTGTTTCCTCTTTTGTCTTTTGTCTTGCTGAACTTTCCCAAGTGTCATTTCCCACAGTTTGTGATTATTAAATACAGTCCCATATAATGTTTTTAGGCCAGTGCAGCAAAAGATAAATAGTTTTACCTCATTGCACAACAGGTAGAGTGTTGCATTATTCTGGTCGCGTCCCCCTTGCATGAGTCTGCTTTGCCTGTCTGTTGAAAAGAATCCTTGTTACGTCTAAACCTCCAGTTATTCACCACAGCTCTACAGCATTGAGGCTTAGCTTCTCATCTTCCAGTACAACACAGTCAGATACAAACATACAGTTTAGCATCAGTATCTTACTCTGCATTATTTAGGGTTTTGTCCCCCAACATCAAATCCATACTTTAGGCACTGATATGCTTTGCTAGAACCATACAGTAGGATCAATAAATTACCCTACCATATGTTTGACACACAACAATAAAGAGAGCTATGTCTCCACTGAAATGCTTCCATATGATTGAATAGCGTGGTTCATCAATTTTTAATGCATATACGTGAAATGGAAGACTTCAATCTGCTCTCTCTGGCAGTTAAGTATACTAAAGCCACTTCCCTCTGTCCATTGACTATATGATGTACATTATTTATTCATATACATACACGAAAAGATCGATATTCATTTTGTAATCTCTTAACCATTCTGTCATTTCCTCCCCTCCCCCTTCTCTCTTTCACACAGTGGAGCCAAAGGTCTATGTGTCTGCCGGCCCCACAGCTCTGCTGGATGGCGGCAATGAGTCACTGGTGGCCACCTGCATAGCCGAGCGAGGTCGTCCCGCCGCGGAGGTCTTTTGGGAGACAGAGCTCTATGGAAGAAGTGAGAAACAAAGTCAGGATGAGCCCAACGGCACCAGCACTACACATGTGCGCTACATGTGGCAACCACAGAGCTACGCCCAGGGGAAGACGCTCACCTGTGTGGTGCGCCATCCGGCCCTGCAAACAGAGTTTCGCATCCCCTACGTACTTAATGTTCAGTGTAAGTGCTGAGTTATAAGGCACCCTTCTTTTTCGTGTTGTCTTCTTACATCTGCCAGAAAAGTGATATTTTCTTTTTGAAGAGAGAGCCAACAAAAAAGTGATTCCACTGCTTCTATAAGGGGAAAAAAAACAACATTTTAAACCCACATTTGCTGTTTTGCAGGTACAGTGGAATATGTTTAGCTAAAAACATTTGACTTTTCCCAATTCAGTTAACACAGCTGCAAGTCCTCTGTAGACAAAAATTACTTTAAATTTTTTGGACTTAGAACCTTGACAAGAAATATTTGCATGTGTTTTGAACACTGATCAGTGTTTCCTACACTTTGAGCCTCAAAAAATCAACTACGCCTCAGATTTGCTTTAAAAGTGTGCCGGCATAGTGTTGCTTTAATTTTCCACCTATTGAAACCAAGGTGGTACCAACTTACATCGCAAAAACCAGGTGCACTTACAAGCATAAAAAGAGCTACATTAAATATCACCATCAGTGCTTTTACAGGCAGAACATAATACCAGAGAAGAGAGCATCTCTCTCTCTCTGTTTCTCTGCAGAGCATGTGTGACTGTCAGTGGATGAGCGGTGTAGAGAGGTCCAGATTTTCCACTACTTAATCGATCGCAGATGAAGTGTCCTCTCAAATGGATGAAAAGAAATTTAAAAAAATGCTGAAATGGGTCACCACATATACTTGGGCAGCGTTTAATCTACCTGGGCGGCCCGCCCAAGTAAAGTCTGTGTGGGAAACACTGCTGACTGCCCAAAAACACAACACTGATGAGGAACATGGATACTTTAGTTTACTTTGAGTCACATATGCTGTCCTGCTGCAGTAAATACTCACTGGCTCACAAAATCCGTAGTCCCCGACCAATTCACTATGTAATCCTGTTTCAGGAATGTTTACTAAAAACTGAAACAAGAAAAATATAGAATATCAGCCGCCCTAAGTTCCACCTCTGAATGTTCAAAGTTAGTCTGAATGGTATCATCCTCTGTAAAAAAAAAAAAAAATGCTTCTGATGATGTTGCTCACCACCTTGGATTGAGTTGAATCAGATGGCTGCTCAGTTAAATGTGTAAGGTTACACTGTGTATTGAAATTATTTTTATTGTCATTAAAAGTATTAATTTCATTTTAAATGTCCTCTTCTGTGAGTATTAAACAGAAAAAAAAACTATTTTCTTCCTGAAATCACCGAGTTGATTTATCATGATCATTACATATGAGAAGTAATGATTATTGTAGCTCTCATTGTGCAGCCCTAACAGGCACAGCGTATCTTATCGATATTATCCCATGCTGATAGCTTGATTTATGGTTCCCTACCTTTCCTTTTGCGCCTGTAAAGAGGCCATTTAATAGTTATTTTAATGTTATAATCATTGATACGTACTTCCTTGGCGATCAGTACAGAGGGTGAGTCTGTGTTTGGACTGTGTGAGTGCAGGCTAATGAAGGTATTTTATGAAATATTGATCAGGCCTCCGCAGCAACACAAGTAGCAGGGGGGCTGCTGGGGGGGCAGCGGATGGAGATGCAGAAAAACCAAGGTTAATACAGGAAGAAAGAGGTTTTCCAGCTCAATAAATCATGTCAAATGTCGAGGCAAGGGATTTTAAGTGCAAAAGAAGCACAATTTCTACGCCGAGCTGCGTGAAAAGGGTCAGTGGACACGGTGAGCTGGGGCATCTTCCTGCGTGTTGTAATGAGTTCCTCATTTGTCCTCCAGAGAAATCAAAATGAAAAATTGGATATCTAAGGCAGTGTTTGCCATGTTTTATTACAGTGGCATGTGCCGGGCTTCATTTAGGGATCCTCCTGCCTTCCGTTGTTTTTTATTCTGTCATGGTGAGGCAGTGGAGTTTATTATTAGCTGCACTACATCTACTGTCTGACTGAGTCTGTCATTTTCTAACTTTCCACCAACCCAGGGTCATTTGTTTGTTCTCTTGGCTCGTTCACCAGCAGATGCTGTACCCTGCTACAGTCCTGCACAGCCTTTGTTTTTGTCAGCGCTCGCTACTGTGCTTATAATGCAAGCTTTGTTCCTTCTGGAAAAGCTCATTTGTCATCAGGTTGCAGGGATCACAGTGACTGATTATTGAGTCCTGGACTTTCCCCTTTTGAAATGGAAATAAAATAACATTTTGGTTAGAACAACCAACCTTAAGTTGTAAAAGATATAAATATATATTCTTATTTGTTTGTATTTGTAAATAATTTTAAACATTGTAACCTTTTTGTTTTATTTTGTTTACAGTTGCACCAATGGTATCAATAACAGGAAATGACAAAAACTGGCATGTGGGTCAAGAGAATGTGAAGTTCATCTGTGGTGCCAAAGCAAACCCAGCTGCCCATCACTTCACATGGATCAGGTCAGTATCAGCAAAAGCTGCCAGAAATCTGTCTGATTTTTGAGAAGATCAGATCTCTGGGACAACCGTTTTGTTAGATTTTCATCCTATAGGTGTAGCAACACAGTTACTGAATGGCACTCTGGTGAATCTGAGAGTAAGCTTCAACCTCTGTGACTGAGTGCTGAAACAAACAAGGACATTTCTCTAATGGTGGCTTAATACTTGCTTCCAAAAACCTCGCTTCTCATCGGAAATAGATGATCACACATTTTCCATGGTTTCAGTAGATTATCGTCTTCCTCTAAGGGTTGAGTTATGCTCGAAAATAACTGGTTCTGATCATGCGGATGGCAAAAGATGTCAGCCACACTTGAATATGGAGCGAAAAGTCACAGATGGACGAGACACAGTAATCGTTTAAATATATAGAGAGATATGAAAAAGTGACCGAAATACTTATATGCAGAATCACAAAAGAGCATTTCATTAAGACGTTCAAACCCTGTTAGTTACCCTGTCGACAGCTGGCTAATCAACCTGAGGTGGGTGTGAATGTCAGATTGTCGATTTAAGAAAGGTTCCATAAACCATTTAACCATTCAACAGACAGATTTTATGAAACATGATGTGTCTTCAGGTGTTTCTTGGCCGCTGTATTCTACGTTATTCATTATATTGTCAGACATTAAGTTTGTTGGAGAACAACATATCACTGAGGCAAAACTAAACCTGTTACTCTTCACAGTCTCACCAAATCTGTATGTCATGAAACAACTCTACTTGAGCATGTCATTCAGAAGTGCTCCTTGAACTTGAGCTACACGCATCTAAATTTGGACTTAAGAAATTAATGAGATGATGCTAAAGTCTAATTCAATGGCTCTGTCTTTCGAAGGGTCTCCGGTACTTCTTGGTGTCAATACAGGCTGTTATATTCTGCCAAGTTTCTTGCTGCTTCTACCTGCTTTATCCTTTGCAGACCTTGGTAGTGTCAAAGTGCAGTCAGTTGTTGAAAGGTGCATTCAGAAGGTTAAACCGTAAACCTTGGGAAATCTTTTGGTAGTTGTATTCATGTTGTCAGCAGCTAATGTTACGCTGCGTAACATGATCTACGCCTCTGAAAAAGCCATTGTAGAATGTAAAAAATTAAAGTAAGGCTTAAACTCCACTGTTTCTTTTTATTATACACTGACTAATTCATGTTATAGCAAATACTACACAACAGATCAGCTTCTGTTTGGTCCAGTTGCAGCGGTCCAAACTGGGTTTTAACAAACTTATATTAAGCCTCGAAGTGAAGAAGCGTCAGTCTATAAATTACCTCCAGCATAACTTTGGAGCCCGGACACTGGAGCTGTCGAATGCTCTGCTGCACCCATCGGGACTCCCTGCTATAAATAAAAGATTCCAAATGGTTCATGCATCAGAACAGCACTGGCCTATTGGCAGCTCTTTGTCATCATCTTGCTTTGAAAACAAGAAATATGGTCTCATTTGAGCTGACAGAACCAGTAAAGTCTAGAAAGCCGAGCTCTTTATTTTCCGGCTTTTTTTTTTGCCCTGACACTGAAACCTTGAGTTCAAGTAGAAAGCTTTTCCCCTCGATTGATTGAAGTGCAGTCATCTTAAATTATCACAGTCATGTGATCTTTTAATAGCTGCAACAGGCATACAGTGGCGTCATTGGAAGTCAGGAAGTGGTTTCTCAATTATACTTGTGTCTCTGAAACATAATGAGAGTAATAACAATGTATGAACTTTAAGGTCTGTGTTTGTGAGATTTATGTAATGTTTCATTTTTTCACAGGTTGGATGGAGTGATGCCTGAGGGTGTTGAGATCTCAAACAATAGCTTTGCTTTTACTCGCCCGTTGGAGCGCAATGACTCTGGAGTATACCGCTGTGAAGTGATAAACGACATCGGTCTCCGCAGTCAAGATGTGAACCTCTGGGTACAAGGTACTTTTGACTTTTTCTCTCAGTTTCTTAAAGTGCTAGTGGATGCTTTTATAACCATCTACTAACTTAAATAAATAAACTTTAACATCTGAGTTCAAAAGAGGAATCTGTCTACTTCCATGGTGCCTTTCTGATGTAAGATTACCCTCTCAGTATGATCAGCCCTCGGTTCAACACTTCTAGCCGAGCTAAGCCGCCGTATAAATGTCCCAGCCCAGATCCACTTTCACACATTCCTGGCAACAGAAGAGCACGGAGCGCAGATAAAGAGTATCAGTACCAAACATTTCCACTGTTGTGGTTTTGGCAACATTAGATTTCTCAGATAAGGAAGAGGGTGTTTACCCCTGCTGGTTCAGCAAAGTATGCCCCCTTGTAACCTTTTTCTTTGTTTTGTTTAAGGTCAGATTTCACAGCGGGGCATAATGAATTGTGTTCACAGATTTGCTGTACACAGAAGTGTGTGTGTGTGTGTGTGTGTACTGTCTACTCCCTTTGTTATTCTTCTCCTAAAGCTGTTCTGAATGAAAAGTGATCAACTTATTTAGATCAACTCAACACTTCACAGATTAAAACTAATAGCCAGAGAGGGGACTTCCCTGTCTCATTTAAAGGGGTTTCCCTGCGTTTGGATTAGTTGATTCATTGACATAAATCCTCCTCAGAAAACTCACAGGAAACCAAACGACTCCCGTCTGCTCCCTCTGTCTGTCCATGGGTTTGGAGTCCATTATCGTAAGGTCAGGGCGTGGATCCTGAGAACTCTGCATCTCTTTTTATTTTCACTTCTCCTCCGCTCCTTTTAATCCTTTTCCAAACAAAGCAACTGCTGCTTTTGGACACGTACTCAGCTAACACACACAACCCTTTTCGTTTCTCGCTGTCGAGAGGGAAAAGCTGGAGGAGCCCCAAAAAGGGCTGTCAGGCTCCATCTGTGTACAGGCCTGGTTTGGAGTCCTGCTCCAAACGAAAGCACAGCTGACATCCTGTCCAGGAATGACTTGCACTGAGCAATTATCTTGCTTCTCTTGTCAAATATTAAGAGTTGCATGGCATGCGGCCTCTCACTTCCCTCCCCTGTGGAGATAGTCAGGTTGAGCTCAGCTATATATCCCCCCTCCCCCCTCCAAGGCTGCTTGGTGTAGCTGTTTCATATTCCCAGTTGTCTGCACAGCCTTGTGGTTTTTGGCTGCTCGTCACTCGGATGATCAGCTACATGGTTGCAGATGCTCACAACCTACATGAGGTTAAAATGTCGCGCTGCAGGGTGGGATTGATGACTGACGAATGAGACGATTGCCAGTGTATCAGTTCACTGACCTTGATCTGTCTCCATTATCCTCACTCATGCTTTTACTTTAGCCCTGATCCTTCAGGCTCACACACAGTGCATAATTGCAGGTAATTGGATTCTTACTTAAATTGTGGAAATCATTATGACTCTACAGGGAATTTGGTTTTGATAACTAGCGCCTCAAAACCTCCTGGAGATGCAGACCTCTATTAGTGCGAGTCATATTGCTTTGTAGTCGGGCCTTTGAAGTGCCGGCACAGGGATTGACTAGTGGTATCAGGCTGCTCTTAGCCCCAGAGGCTGGAGGTCAAAATAGAGACACTTATCCTGACCTTGAGCTCCACACAGCCCTTTTCTCTCCGACTCTGGCAGCTATCAGAAACGCCAGCCACCAGAGGACAAATCAGATGCAGGAACCTCACATCGATCACACAGCGCTTCATCTTCTCACATGACTTCCCCACAGCAGGGTTTCGCAAGAACGGGGTGGAGAGCCAATCACGCTCACTCAGATGCTCATGAGCGCATGTCCTCTTGTCCTCTGATTCCTCTCTGTCTTTCTGTCATGCAGACACACAATGACATTTAGCACTTAACCTCACTCTGCCCCTTTCATTTCCCTCTTTATGCTCTACAGAACAGCTTTCAACAGATTCTGTAGTCTCAGGAGAGGCATGTCTGTGCTCCCACACTGCTCAGTGTTGTTATAGATTGATCTAAAAAACAGTCACACTTGCTTCATCAGTTATTACAGAACATAAAGTGCGGTCTTTCTCCCCTTTTATTTTTATGACTCCTCACTCTATATGCCATCCTTCCTCTCTTTTTAAATCTTTTCATCACATGTTCACTCTGCAGATCCTCCCCCCACCACGGCCGCCCCCAGCACCACTGCATCCCTCCTGCACAACACCGCCGGAACCGGTACTGCAGTGGACCAGCATAAATCCCCGTTCAGCTCGCCGACCCTGGCCTCCTTACCTGACAGCAGCCTGGGTACTATAGTCGGTGGGGCTGTAGGTGGAGTCTTATTCCTGATTCTCCTGCTCATCCTCGGTGGGGCCTGCTTTATGCGACAGCGCCGCACCTTCAGAGGAGACTACTACACCAAACAGTACCTGGGACCCTCCGACATGCAGAAGGAGTCTCAGCTGGACGTGCTGCAGCCACACGAGCTGCAAGAGGTCTACGGGGACAAGACGAGCAAAGGCAGCCAGGATCTGAAACCCAAACTGGGGGGAGACATCATTTACCCCGACTACACCCCTGAACGAAAGGATAGGGATGACTGGGCTGACAGGGGGGATGGCCACAGGGTTCTCAAGGATGGAAACTACTACCCAGATCACTACAACACCCAAAACATGCACCCCTGTGGGCCTCCTGTGCACAGCCCTGTGGTGAACAACGGCTCCCCCTATATCCCGGAGGACTGTTATGACAATGGTACAGACAGCGACTATGTGTCCCACATGGACGGATCTGTGATCTCACGCAGGGAGTGGTATGTTTGAGGAAAGGAGCGAAGAAAATAACGGACAAACGACGGGCTGAAAAAAATTTAGCAAGTGACAGATATAAATATCATTAAAAGTCGTGTCATGTCATTTACTCAGCTCAGTCTCACACTGAGCTCTTTGAACAATACTGCTCTGCCTTGATTGTAACCACTTAACCTTAAGGACGTGGATATGGATTGTATTACAGTTGTTGTGGCAT
Organism: Spondyliosoma cantharus; assembly: GCA_900302685.1. Taxonomy (NCBI): domain Eukaryota; kingdom Metazoa; phylum Chordata; class Actinopteri; order Spariformes; family Sparidae; genus Spondyliosoma; species Spondyliosoma cantharus. The sequence goes on along the minus strand of OMLP01006937.1, from coordinate 66,609 downwards.
TTCAAGGAGCTACAACTAAACTGGAACGCCTTGATGATATTATCTTTGTAGGCTTAAGAGGCACACAGTGGAGTTTCAGCTGATGTGAATGAGGTTTTGTATTGTGCTTGTTTGTGTTTGCACCTGTCTTTAACGCAGGTCACAGGTCAGGTGTTTCGGACCCTTGTAAGTGAAGTATTTATACCCCTGATTGACTGAGCTCTGCTCCCACAAAACCTCACAGCTTCTGTGGCATTTTGAAACTGATCTCTCAATTGCTTACAGCATTTTCATACACAAGAAATGTTTATCATGGCTGCAATCAGTATTTACAGCTAATTGTATTGCATGATTTTTTTTTGTTTTTTAAAGGCAAAAATGTATCACCACGTTAAAGGGAACGTTTGTCAGACACACGGTTAAAAGGGAGATTACACAGGCATTATACTGAGGGAAAAGCAAACTGACGCTCTTACAAAAACTGCCCCTTGTTAAACTTCTGATAAAGTTCTTCAGTGGCTCTTTCAAACTTTCAGTATCTTCTGTAAATTATTCATGAAATAGAAAGCCTGTCACCTGACAGCAAAGATGACAACAGAGTGAAAGAGGTCACTCCCTGTGAAAGTGCTTTTACTTTCAGCTTCAGTTTAGCTTGTTTATTCTACAGACATCTCTGGTCCTGCCGTTGTTATCCTTCAGATTACAGTCCTGACTGATTTGGCGACACCCGTGGTTTCTCTAGTAACTGCAAACTTGAACCGCTTTATCAGAAATATAAGAGGAGCATGTGGTGCATCTGTTTTCAGTGCAGCCAAATATAGTGACTAATGAAGTTGTCAGTCAATAATAAATTGCGTGTGAATGGCGTGAGAAATTTTTTTAAACAGCAGCAGGTTAAACTGAAGTTACCTTTCCGAGTTGTTGTCACCTGCAGCTCCGTCTCGTTTCATGACTTGCTTTTGAAATTTAAAAATTATCCAGTGACATTTAGAGCGACAACAATTAATGAATTAGCTGATTGGAAGATGATTGCCAGCCATTTTTGGTAAACAATTATTTGTTTCCGTCATTTTTTTTAAGCAAATCTGTAAAACATTTTCTGGTTTCAGCTTCTTAAATGCAAAGATTTGATGCTTTTCTTTGTCATTTATGATATCAAATGAAGACTCTTTGGGCAAGGGTGTTGCAATATACCAGTATTGACGATAGCCATGATATTAAAAAATGAAATATTGAGACTGTGTTAATAATGCACATATGATAATATCCTGCTAGTATTCCAGAGATCTTAGGCCAAGTGGATCTTTGGATCATGAATTGGTTTACTTGCCTTTTCACTCAATTTATACGGCAAAAAGAGACAAAAATACAGATTAATTGATAATGAAATTAGTCGTTACTTGCAGCCTTGCAGACGAAAGAAAGTGCCAAAAAATGTCTTGTTTTGTGGGCACATTTTTAACAAACAATCTTGTTCTGCGCTCAACACAGTGGCAACTACTCTCCCGTTGGGGCTTCAAAGTAAAAGCCACCCAGCGACAGAAGGAAACGTTCGGTTAGCAGATGCAGCTCTGACACAGTGTCAAAGAATGTAAAGAGTAAACAGTGAAGCTGATGCCAAGATCAAATCGTGCTGGACTGAAGTCATGCATCATTTCCACTGAATCCCTTGTGTTGAGGAGGACAGTCTGATTCTTGTGTGGGAATGGTGGACTCTGCCAATAGAAACTGTAAAGATATTTAGATAATTCCTTACCGTAAATAAGTTAAAGGGCTATGACAGAAGAAATGCTGAACATATATAGTATCAGAACTGGGCTTCAGGATTATAACTGTTACCAAACACACTATCATCATTATTGAGTTGTGTTAATATGCTCACTCCTCGCAGTGAAAGGCACAACTCTGTTATTACAGTTGTCAGTACACATCAAAGGAAGCCAACGAGGCCTCGGCCCTCTGCACTTATCCATGATAACAGGCTGCATCGCTGTCTTTTCCATTTACCCTCCTCTGTATCCAACGATTTCTGTCTGCGCGACCAACACCAATTGGTCATTATAGTTTTTATTTTAAACACGGAATCAAAGCAACGTGTTATAAATACCAGATGTGACTATCACAGCTGTCATCGTCTGATGTTATGTGGCTCCATTAACCACCAACAGTTTCACTGCTCCCGCTCGAGACTCCTCAGCTGTGATTCATGACGGTAAATAAGCAAAATGGTTGTTGAAAACGAGGTCGGGGAGCTCAGAAATAAGCGGCAGTAATAAAGCGATCCCTCAGCTTCAGTTTGTTTGAAGTACGATTGGGCGAATACCTCACAGAGGAGTTGGAAACACTGTGAGCGGCTGACATCACTACTGATCACAGAACAGGCTATAATGTTGGGGTTTGGCTCCTCGGCAGCTCCGCTGAGGATACACAGCGATTATGGAAAACTAGAAATTTAATCCATGAGTGAAAAAAAAAAAAAAACCCATCTAGGTCTGAGCTGTCTGTGTAACGGCTCCCCAAGGGATATATATTTTTCCTACAAACAACAAACCCAGCGACTTAAAGAAGAAACAAAAGAGTTGACATCATCAGTGATCTCATCTCTCACTGCTTGATTTGACCTTACGCTTTTCCACTTAGTGCTCCCCCCCCTCTTTTTTTTTTTTTTTTTTATTTCCTCAGGAATGATACATGGATCAAAGTGGCCTCGCATGAAAGGGAAAATAAACCCTTTTCTGGAAAGATCCCCATTTAGTCAATCAGGGTATTTGTTGCTCGAAGACGGAACCATATATGTGTGTTACAGTCTGATCAGAATTGGGGGGGTTGGCTGTAGTTTGCGGTCTGCGCTTTCTTATTGGGGTTTTATAGATTGTGGTTGCAGTTTCTCCCGTTTTTTTTTTTATTTTTGTTAACCCTTCTCCACCCTCACTTTCCCATGCCAGGGCTTTGGTCGAAGGTTTAGATGTCTGAGAATAAACTACTTTAATCTCGCTCTCACTCTCATCGTCGCACGCACGCACCCAGCCGCCACACATCTGCCACTGTGGCCCACATCCAAAGAGCAGTCCTCACCTCAAACCGTGAGCTTTTCAATTAACTTTTCTGTTTTTTTTCCTCATCGCCCATGGCAACCAAAGTGCTCCGACTCCATGATTTATTGCGCATCCATGTCTGCATGCACACATCTGATTCATCGGCGTCGACTTGTTTCTTACTTGGTAAAACTGCTGTCTCTGTCGTTTTCTTTTTTTTTTGTTTGTCCCTGCTTCATCTCTAAAGCGAAATGGACTGAAGTGATGATGAAATGGTCGCCCATTGAACTGGTTGCATGTAAATTAAGTTATTCGCTACACTACTACGCTCATTATTTCTCATCACTAATGTTTATACACATGTACATAATGCTAATATGCTAGCGTAGGATTAGCTGTTTGATTTATATGTTCGTGTACAGTTTGTTCTGGACCCCCCCCACTCCCCCCCTCTGAACAGTCGGTGCCTTAGATGGGCTGAGCAATGCACAGAAAACTTTTGAAAAATGACAATTACTGAAAGCGTTAATATAAAGG
>OMLP01006937.1:45527-63038 GCA_900302685.1 Spondyliosoma cantharus | reverse complement strand
ACTCGAGAGGAGGACTGACTGGTCCATTAACATGTCTTCCATCCTGATATTTAAGATTCTGCTGTTATCAAAAATGTCAGAATAGACAAAAGGTTGATTGTCATGCCTTATACACTTTGAGCGGACACGTGTAACAAGTCGGTTACTGAGAAAATTAATAAGTAAAGTTTCACTGGGAATTTAGGCAAGCCAGATTCATAGAAAATATTATTGTCCTGTAAATATGCTGGCTGTTGTTTTTTTTTATTATTATTATTGAGGAAAAAAAATCTTATTTTTTTGTATGAGGTCTGTAATTTTCACAGAGTATTAGCTCTTCTTTGAGGAGTTCATGATATCCTAGAGGGCGATGCTGTTTTCACTGCATTTTGTATTTGTTCTGGAGAGTTTCTGACCAATTATTTTGTATGTTGTTCTTTGAATGATTGATGTCTCGCAGGAATCAGAGATGAGAGTGCGGTAGATTGTGTTTTGTTCCTTTTTGTTTGCAATAAAAGACCTTCATTATTGCACTCAAACGTGTCCTGGGATTCTGCTTTCAGAGAGGAGGGTTTTTTGTTTTGCTTTATTACGTTTTTTTTTTTTTTTTAACTCGCATCAGCGTTTTTAGGGGAATACCGTGTTAATGTGATATGTAGATTGCACGTATCCGTCTAGAGCTGTACAGGGAGACACGGGGGAGGACAAAAAAACTATTCACTAAACAGTACAGAGCCCCTGCAGGAACAAACCGTAGCTGTTTCAATGAATGTCAAGATTTTTAGTTAGCTGTTCCTGGTTGTAGGTGTTTAATTTTCAGTCTTCCCCAAATCTGCTCAGGACGGCTGTGTGACCCGATCAAAAACTGCAGGACGGTGACTAAATTGATCTCGTGGTGAGATTGTTTTGTCATCTGTTTCCAAGGTCAACGGCAAACTTTCAGTCCCCACTTTTAATCTACAACATGGACGAGTTCTCCTTCAGAGGCGCTCAGAAGAGAAATTCAACAACAATTCACATGAAAAACTGAGCAAACTGAGGAAGATTGTGTAAAAAAAAAAAAAAGAAATGAAAGCTCTTAACCCTAGTTCAATTTGCAACAAACCAAAGCAAATTCAAGGTGATTTACTTGCAAACTTCTTTATTTCCATTGTCATTTTCGACCATAACTATAACATATAAAGGCAGAGTAAGTGTGACGGCCTCCTGCTGGTGTGGGTTTTCCCTTTGTTTGTTCTGTTGTCTGCTGTCTTGCAGGTGCCTGGGGTGTAGGGTTGGTTAAGGTAACTCGGAGCACCTGGACAGTCTCCCACAGCCTTTAAGATCCAGCAGTCACAAATCTCTCTCTCTCTCATATCATCCCTCTGGCACCATGATCCTGTTAGTTGGCTTCGGCGTGGTTAGTAGCTTTAGTTTAACACTACAGCACGCTGCATCCATCACATTTACTCCCTCATCGGCTGACACTCTGATAACACACCTCATGTCTTTGGTATGTATTTTTAATGTTTGTGTCTATTAATTCATAAATTTGTAAAACTTTCCGCGTCTCTAGCCTTTTTGTCATGGCTCATGAGCCGGGGCCATGACATAGGTAAACTAAATACGTCACAATGGGACCTGGAAACTTGTGATTTCTTTATATTTATTGACTAGGTATGTGGCTGGGCAATTTATCAATTTGATATCATTATCGTGGATGAGAATATAGATCATCTTTTTGGATATCTTTATATCGTAATAGGTCATAAATGTTTTCTTTTCCTGGTTTTAAATGCTACATTACAGTAAGCTGGTGTAATTTTACAAACTTACCAGACAACAATAGATACCATCCTTACATTATTGTCACAGCATCGATATTTATATATTTGGTCACAAAATACTTGTTTCTGTTGCCCAGTCCTTGTATTTATGAAATGCTTTTGAGAAGATTTCATAATGTTGAGACTTGTATTGTCTAGTTAAGGCCAAATTGTCCAGAAAACAAAACTGACATATGATGCGGCAACTTTGCATACGGCAGATAGACAAAAAGAGAGCAAAGACTTGGAGTGCTTTTTCTTCCCATATGAAGTGAAGGTGTTTCTGTCTCTGAGGCCAGTGGCCATCAGTCTCTGTCACCTTCAGCCTCTTCCACTGTCCACACCTGTGATCGTAACTAACTGACCCATTTCACACAACCTTCCATCCTGTCTAACTCAGCACCCTCTTCATCACCGGTTCACAGACTGAAGCGAGTGGGTGTTTTGTTTTTTGTTTTTCTTGCCACACCTGCGTGGAATTGGCCGGTCGCTGACCACCCACAACTCCCTCAGTCCTCAGAGAGTAAGATGTGCCTCCTTGAATATTGTCTTATCTCACTGAAATGATGCCCTCAAAACATTTACAAAGGAATTTACAATGGCATCCCTAATCCCAGCCCTCCCACTTTAAGTGCCTGTGTTTAATCCCCAGTGTTAACCTGGCTTTGGAGGTGCCGCGCACACTATCAATATGTTTTGTTTAGCAAAGTGACAATTGTCCCCGCTGGTCCAGATTAAATGCAGGAGGAGAAACCAGATACTTAATCCTCTGTGGCATGTTGGACACAAATCTCCCTTCTTGGACGTCACTTTCATCACTTCGATGTCGACGTCGCCTCAGCCCAAAAGCACTCACTCTATTATCACGGTGTTGCCTGACTGGGATAACCTCAGGCCTAATCCATCACTGCTACCATCTGCATGTTTGTGCAGGCGGTGTGGGTAAATAACGCCGTGCTGGTGGGCTTGGGTTACCTCTCCTTTTCGCTTCTTAAGTTTTTGGCAGATGGCTGCGAGGGGCATTTTTTTTTTCACACTTAATGAATCCGTCAGCAAATGTGTTTAGTTTTGTTACCCCGTAAAACAGCAGAGGGTCCATTCTTGAAACATTCTTTCAGACCCCACCCAAAGAAGTTAAACTGGAGAGGGGTTTTAATATCAAACTTCAACCTTTAAAAACTATTCTCGTAAAAATGCTTCTTCTTGCATGTGTTGTTTTCTTTTGTTACCTTTCATGATTTATTCATTCAGACCGAAGAAAACAGAGGTGGCCACTTCTGTTTTGTTCTCCGACCCTCCTCCTCCTCCTCCTCCTCCTCTGCAAAAACACTGATTGTTAGCTAATGAACACGAACGCAGCACCGGGGAGCTCACATCAAAGGCCACAGCTGACTGAGCTGAACAGACAAATTGTTTGAGCTCATGGGTTTGGAAATAATGAAATGCTGCAGAGGGTGGGAGAGTGCGGAGCAGTTACAACAAAAATGTTGTCACATGGCCCGCGGTCTCACCGGCCCTCGTCTCGGTGTGAAGTGTGTGAGGCTTCGGGGCAGAGACAGGGGTGACGCGCACCATGAAAAAAAAAATACAAGTCTGTCAATCATGAGCAGTTAGCGTTGTCCCTTTATATGAGAGAATAGTGATTCAATTTTAGTTTGAACGTTCTCCATTAGTGGCTCTTCTCTTCACCTTGTAGCTGTGTTTTCGTCTTACTGTCAAGAAAATTTGAAAGCCGTTTTAACTGGTTCAACTGGTTAGGACTGAATAAACTTGGCTATGCTTAAAAGATGGTGGCATAGGCTACGTCCCACATGGCTGCCATGAACAGTAGAAGGGTGGCAGAAGCAGAGGTCGTGGCAAACAGATCGAAACAAATCAGCTGTTTGCGAACTCACCAATAACTTCTTCCTCTTCTTCTACTCCTTCTCCTTCTCCTGCTGTTTCTTCTTCTTCCTCTTATTCTTATTTGTCTGGGGGGAAAAAAAAAAGGCTACTCAGTCATGTCAGCTCAATGTTCGCCATGTCAGAACCTACTCGTAAAAGGTGTTCAGTCTTCGTATCGTATAGTACAGCTCATAGTCATCATGGTGACAAATCCACGGAGGATTTTCCCTTCATAACCAGACATTTCCCTCAGGAGATGGTAGAGACCAAACAAGGAGTTGATATCGGAGACGATAATGTTACTCCACCTCTGCTAGATCTCTAAATAAGCAACTTTCTGCTATTAAGTTCACCATACCAACTTAAAAGGTGATGATATGTCAGTGTTGCTTATTTCTACTGACGCAAGAGGCCGGAAAACTTCAGTCGATGCAGATTCAAGTGCTCAGTAAAAATACAAATGATGACAAGTGGGCCAACTCAGCGGAGAAAGTCTTTGGTTTTTCTGTCTTTGTTTTTCAATGCTTAATTTGCTATATTTTTTTTTTTTTCTCCAAAGGGCCACCCTAAACAAATGAGCAGACATAGTCATTTACTAGAAACATACAAAGTTCAAACTGTAAAGCAAAAACAAATAGACAAATAAACTTTCTTTCTTTCAATGTAGAATAAGTCTGGAAAAACCTTGCGGCCTCTGGTCTGTGTGTCTGCAGACTGCTACCGTTTCAGTCTGCCTTTGTGATTCACAAGCCACAAGTGTAGGTTTCATTGTGATGTGCAATGGAGCTTTCAGATGATGCAGTATTTCATCAGCATGGCTCGACTCCGGCTTAAAATCCTCGGCCAAAAATGAAGAACCAGCTCTCATCTGCGTCGTGATATATTTACAAACCCTCCGACACGCATCACCTTGAAGCAGTGAGCTTCGACTCGTCTGCAGTGTGGATGTGTACTTCCGACAAAGCCGAGAGGTTTGGGCACCGTGACAAAACCCCCTTTGTGCAGCGACTCCCCTGAGACCGAGAGCAAAGACAATGACGGGTTTCATCGATGAGCCTCATTGTTACTCTAGACTTCACTGAGGCCCATTCACAGATCAGGTCCTATTCGCTGCAGCTCCGGCTCACTCTGCCGCCACCGTGGAACAGCTCGCTGCTCTGAATCGCTCTCTCTCTCTCTCTCTGCTGACTCAGAAAGTTTTCCAGAGACAGTTTAAGGAAAAGCACTGAGAGAAGCATATCTTATTGCACAATATGAAAGTAAACTGGGATGATAGAGTGGTTTTCTCTGGGGTCTAATAAATAAGGTCTAAACACGGCGGACGGGGAGAAAATATCTACAGGATCGTTCAAGCTCCTGGCAGACTGACCATCTCCGCCGCCCACCGCTGTAACAGGCACCTCTGAAGACTAAAACACGCACATGTTGAGGTGCAAGGGGCAGACAGTTACATGGTTTTACATATGCGACCCAGAGTTTTTCTTATGGATCAGCCTCTAATTGGGCTCATGGCATGACACAGGCTCTGATCAGAATGGGTGGGCAGCGGTCTTACTGGGCCGTGACAGGGAGACCCCCACTTCCCCCCTAGCATTGTTCTGCAGTGCTGGAGCAGATATAATCTTCAGTGAATTTTAATCCCCGCAAAACAATGCAGCGTACCCTGGGAAATGTCCACAGGGTGTAAAAATAAGGATACAACAACACCCAAGTGAATGGAGCAGAGTTAAACACAGCGACGACTGGACCTGCAGCTCCATAGACGTCTGTCAGACAAATATGAGCCACGCCTGGAGGAAGTTTACTTTATGCAATCAACCAGAGAAAGAGGATAACTGTACTTGGACATAGCAGTGGTTTGAGCTAAGGGTCAGCGCGCTGACATCACAATTCATCCTCTGGGAACCATGAATATCTGTAACAAGTTTCAGGGGAATACGTCCAGTGGATGTCAGGATATCCCGGGCAGATATCTTTCGGCTAACTACACTGGGCTCTGATCCAAATGACCGCGGAGAGAGCCATAACTTCACTTTCAATGGACACAAAAACTGCATGTATAGAATCAACAATCAAACCGGATGAGAAACGCTTGTGAAGTTCAGTGACTTTGCCCCAAAATAATGTTCAAATGTTTCTCCACAGATTATACTTCAACCATGCATGTGCAGTTTCTTGACTCCAACTTTTACATTACGCGACGCGACGCGATGCGACGTGACGCGACGTGTTGTAAACTTGTAAAGCAGATGATTGGCTTTTTGGGATGAGGAGAAACATTTGCCACCATCTCTGGCATCACAGACTTTTCTAATCAAAATGCTTCAAGTGGTTCGCCTCCTCTCTCATAACTTCGCTGTCCATACCCGAGTTGATAGGCTTGTCATGAATGTCTGTACCAAATCTCACAGCTGCCTCGACGTTTCTCTCCGAACTGCTGGTGGTGCTGCGTGACAGGGCACATGATCACAAAAGTCATTCCAAGAGAACCGAGAAGTGTTTTGTGACAGTTGCCCAGAAGTTATTCTTTTTATTTTAAGTTTTATTGCATGAATTGCATTAAACACTACAAAACATGTTTCATACGGCCGTAGTAAAGAATAGTATCGTAAATTCACTTAGAAATAAATGTTTACAATGCAGGTCATTGGCATTGGGTCTAGCAACACGAGGAATTAAGATCTTTGTTGTCCAGACATGCAAAATGAAATCTTCTTCTACCACATTGTGTGACTAATGTCTGAGAGGAGATGACAAACATCACAGTAATATTGCTTCACAGTAATCGTGTAGAGAAAATCCGGTATCGGACAGCCCTAGTTGGATGTCTGATTTTAAATCTAATCCAGATCCAACCCAAACATTATCCTGGTAATTATTTCGAAGGGAAACACAGTGAAACTCAGTGAAAGTTTGATAATAGTTCATGAAAGGAACAGAGAAATATTGAGGTATTTTATTGTGAAGGTTTTGGCCTGCTGGTGTCACTTAAGGGAACCAGAGTTGTTTGCAGTCCCTGTGAATATCTGGGGCAAATTTCAAGACAATCAATTTGATTTGGCTATCAAGTAATTTCACTCTGAACCGCAGGTGTCATCCTCATGGTGGCGCTAGAGGACGAGTCAGGTGATCACTGAAATCTGTAGTATTCATCATCTGGGGATGTCTACAGTGTCTGCACAAACTTTGAAGACAATAAATCCAGTAGCTGTTGAGTTATTTCAGTCTGGACCAACTCACTGAGCGACATTTCCACGCTGTGAGCACGGCTACAAAAATTCAAATTGACATAAGAATTCCACCATCTATCACTTTCAGGGTCTTCTGTCCGTCCGTCTGCTGTCCTCTGCGTCCACTCTTGTTGTTGTTATTTTTAGTGTTTGCGCTCCGTCTCCTTCACCTGCTTGCGTCCGTCACTGTGCGTCTGCCACAAGGCCCAACGAGCTCCGTCTAATCTGACCGTCCAGACGCCCTCCGCTCCCACTGCATGCTTCACGTGAACAGCTGGGCCCGGTGTTGTGGATGCAGCCTGACAGCCGGACCAGCCGCCTGCTCTGCCGCCACCGACTGTGAGCACGTGTGCACGTGAGGGTGCTCGTCATGTGACCGCTGCCTGCCTCGGTGTCAGAGCTCAGCGGCCTGCAGACCACCACCGGCCGGCTGTTGTTGTTAGTTCCGGGTCCTTGGAGCAGATGAGTGGTTCCAAAACTTCACCTCACATCAGGCCCCAACAAGCTCAGCGTCTTATGAATCCGTCAGCTAGTTTGTGTTTTCCAATGTTCAATCATCTGTTTGGCTCTGATTTGTGTTCGCTGCCTGTATTTCACAGCCTTCCTCTTCAGTCTTTTTATCTGACTGGGGCAGCCGAAGCCCGTCACGCTCAGCTGTTCGGCTGGATGATGTATCACTGAAGCTCGGGCTTACAGTCAGGACATGTGCTTCACTGTTACAACAACATCAGCCCCGGACCTCAACATGTCTGATTTATAGCTGTGATTTAAAGCAGGGGCAGACAGCATTCACTTATCTGAGGCAGATAGAGACTAATCTGTTTAATTTTATGACTTGTTTTAACTACAGTATGTCTGTTTGTGCAGACTCCTCTCATCTCTTTGGTGGATTTTGTTTCCATCTTCTTGTTGTTTTTTGTCATTCACCCCCTGAGATGAGACATTTCGAAGTGTTTCTTTTCTCGTTTACTTTGGTACGCTACGTGAATGGAAAGATTTATACATTTTACATGACAAAAAGGAATGTGAGAATACAATAATAATTCTCTTGGTCTGTGTTTAAAGGTAAGATTTAATTTAAAGTAGCCAACATCTTTATTGTTATGTTTATTCGTCATTTGGAGATGTTTTTCATATATTTGTAGTTGATGTGTGATTGTTCGTGTACCCTTCTTTGAGATGAATGTCCTTTTGACTGACTTTTCACTGAACGTACCTTGAAATGTTAAGTGTTTTGAGATCTTTATCTCCCTAGGCGGTGCTCATAGTGATCTATGCCTGTCATCATAAAGCCAACTGGGAAGCCGGAGGCCTGTCCCATGACCTTGGACCCTCAAAGGGGTCTGAAGTCCTGAAAACCACAATGTCAATGGACATTTTAGACAACTTTAGTTAACACTTGTTAATGTGTAATAATGAAGAAACATGCTGTCTCAGGCAGCCCGAGTTAAAATGTAGTTTTTAAACCTTTATCATTTCAGTTCATCCAGGGCATTTACCTCATTGGTCTAATATGTATATTTAACTTTAAAAAATGTTCTCCCATGTCAAGCCAACTAACCAATGAAGGAGTGAAAATCTTGTAAAACTAAACAAAGACAAGACTGAGATACTGCTACTCGGACCTAAACTCAAGAGGAAGACAACTTTTGAATTGGCTTGGAACGTGGCTCACCAGACCAAATCAGAGGTAAAAAAAAAGACTTGTTGTCTTTCTGGACTCTGACTTGAACTTTGAGGCCAGGACAGCATTCTTTCACCTAAGAAATGTTGCTGAAGTAAAGTCGTTCTGGACGCAGAGAAGATGATTCATGCTTAAAAATCAGATTCAGAGCTACTTATTCAGGCAGGCGTTTAGTTAATGTTACATGTTCCATCTCTTTTTTTAACTACTTTAATGCGTCTGACATTTTATTCATTATTCAATCAAATTTTTCTGAACTGAGCTGCTTTATAAATGAAGTTATTATCATTATAATCATTAGTATTATTTGTATTATTATCATTAATATTATGACCAGAAGCAACAAACTGAATACTAATTAACAGATACACATTACACATATAGTGACAGAAATGGTGCTTGCTTTTACACTGGGGCTCCATGGAGGGCTGGGATCTCATAATATATTTCAATAAACTAGGGGTTTGGGGTCAGTGTGCAGATGTTAATCTTTTTAATTGATTGTGATTAATCACAAAACCAAAAACACCCTGAATCACTTGAGTGTCATTACGGACCGGAAACAACAATCATGCATTGTTCTCCAACATCTGTACAGAGTGTGTACAGTGTTTATGTAACGTTCCCTCTATCTGTCTTGGACTTGTTTTCTCTTCTCATAATAGTTTCCTGATTGCCCACTTGACTTCCTAATCGTCTACCCTAATCTAAAAACAGAGGCACTTTTGACTTCATTAAACACAGCCACGATCATACACAGAAGCACGGATGACAAAAGCAAGACAAGACAAAAGGAGGAGAGGAACTCCATTGTTCAACAACAACACGGGCTTGTGCTGCGAGAGAGGCGAGGCTGAGGTGAAGCACAACTCATGTCAAATCGAATAAATTACATGAAACAAGGAGGGATGGCTGGCTGCGGGAGGCCCATTTAGGAGCTTTTAAAGTCGAACAGCGTGAAGTCTTAATTACTGAGACTTAACACTGGCCAGTGCTGCGCTCATGCTGCGATGGTCAGGAGTTGGAGGCTGCTGCCCCCGTGGCTTCAGAGGAAGGAGAGAAGACAGACAGCTGAAGATAAAACAGAACGTTTCCACTGTTTCTGCCAACAGGACGGGAAATAAAAGGTTGATTAAATTTCATTTCATTTCTGGATTGTAGATAAAAGCAACCAGGGCCTCATCCTGTTCTCCACTTCACGTCGGGATGAAATGGATTTCCAACAAATTGCACCTTTTTTTCCACCTTTTATCCCTCCTGTCAGATTGAACCTTCATGCACACTCGGGTTTATTGGCAGTAATGATCCCTGGTTGCTCCCCACTGACCAATCACGTGTTAATGCCTACTGTTTGGATGAAGGGGGGAAGGGTTGCATACTTGGAAAAGGACCAAGAGGGGGTGAGAGGCTCCGGCATTGTTAGTTTGAAGGTGTGATGGTGTGGAGGAGAATATAGATATACATGCTGACCTTTGATCTTTACTTCTCTTCTGAGATGTCAGACTTCATAACTGCTGTTACTGCTTCAGTGGGGAAAAATACTCACATTTACAACGTTTTTGTGTTGACAACAACGTCCAAAATCATAAAGAAAAGGTATACCACAGGGGTCTATAATAGTACCTCTTCTGTTTTCTGTTTTAAGAGACAATACTGGAAATTTCAGCAAAGTTTCATGCCTATGCAGATGATGTTATCGATACAGTTGACCCCTGCTTGAACTAAGTATAATCAAATTCATTTGAATTCTGTTATCATGTTTACCAATCAAAGTTAACTTTCAAATGCTCAAAAACAAGTTCTATAACCTTCAGTGCAGACGGTCAACCCATCCTCATACTTCAACACCTGAAGAGAGCAACCGCCAGTGACCTTTGGTCAAAGTTTGGTTTGATTTTTTATTTTATATAATTACGTTACATTTTATAATTATGTAAAGGACACATATTATGTTCATTTTTTATTTCATAATTTCATTTTGGATTACTACTAGAATAGGTTTACACACTCTAATGCTCAAAACACACATCAGTTTTATCATACTGTGTTCTCCTCTCTGTCTGAGACGCTCTGTTTCAGCTCCTGCGAGGAGGGATGCTGTTTTCTGGGGGAAAGTTCACTGAAGCCTCGGTCAGGAGGGCTTACAATTGCAGTGATTTTTTTCAATATGAATTTCCAGAGACAACTACTGCAACAACACAATAGTGGAAGGTGAAAAAGACATGGTGAGTTAAAGTTTTTTGTTCTGGTGCACACCACATAATCACCGGCATTCACCTGTCGGGGAGAGGCGCTGTTTTTTGTGCAGAAATGTGACGAAGAGTCGGTAGGACAGACAGGATGACAGACACTTGTCCATGTATGGATGTGGCATTTTTTCCTTATATAAGATGCTGAAAACATTACTGTTGTTTGGTCCTGTAACGTTGCTTGTGGGTTGAAATCTGGGACAGTTCTATTTTATTTGATGAGTCAAGGATCTGTTTAGCTGTCAGACTGTGAACACCATCAGAACAACACATCCCTGTCCCTCTGTAGCTCTCACACAGACAACGAGGCAGAGTATTGACACATAATTCCCACCTTGAAAGGGCAGTGGGAACGGGGATGACTTCCTCCTACGCTCCTGTAATGATTATTAAGACCACTAGATGCCGCCACCTGACAACAAACGTCAATATGCTCTCATAGTCGACTTAAATACTCATATGGTCTTGTTTCTGATGAGGATGCACTGAAAAGGTAGGTAACATTCCTCCTCAAACACTTGATGGAGTTGGACTTCTTACGGAAGCTAAAGGCCATTTCAAGTTTTCATCGTCATTCTAGGAAATGGTTTCCATTCGTCACCAAAGAGGAAGGAAAAGGGAACCTACCATTGAGGATTCTGGTAAATATGTTCTCTGTCATTTTCTTGGAATGACAGAGAACTGAGGTAATTACATGTCACAATTAAAGATACCATATGTAATATTTCTGTGTTAAAATGTCAAAAACATAAGGGCCTTTGTAATAGATTTTGTTGAGTTGTGTTTACACCATCAAAAATGTTTGCAGAGGATACCACTCCTCCTTCTAAATGTGTGAAACTCAACAAACGTTGAGTTTCATTGTGACTCTGACTTCCAGGGAAACGCCAGATGATATGTCAGAGAATGAAGAAGGAAGAAAAACCAAAATCCTCAAAAGAATTTACTCCTGGCAGTGAAGAAGACGCTTTGAAACGGCATGTAGATCACATCGGGTCTAAATCGAACGAAAGCATTTCCATAAAATCTAATTAAACAATTAACTTAATAAGTAAAATATGACAAATCCAAATATGTGAGGAGTTGGTGGTGGGGGGACTAAATTCTTGGCCACAGCTCGGCTACAGCACAGACTTGATCTTGTCTCACATTCATCTCTGTGTTTTATTTTAACTGTCGGGTCACAAACTCATCATGTAATTTATTTGTGTTAACTGGAAGGAATAAGAATACAGATGGAGATTCATGTGTATGTTTTCATTTCGAAAGCAGTTCTGTACAATGATTTGTGTTATTTCTTACAGCTTTCATGTCAGATTATCCAGACTGATAATCTTCAGTGTCTCCACTGTCGGTTCTGTACTTGGCAAGACGGCATTTTCATACTCCGGATGCTGGGCTGGAAATAATTTACGAGTTCAACTTCTTTTGAAAGCTCTGAAAACCTATAACGGGAGTAAAATATATACCTTTATTAGAGTACTGTACTTATAATGTAATTTTGAGGTACTATGTTACCGCACACTTCTACTCCACAGCATACATATAGAGTATATGGTCTGCATCATTATAGATTAACTTAATAAATAAAATAGGTCAGAATTAGCTCCACCTCCATCTCCACAAACCAAATACGACTTACTTTTGATACTTTATTTTATTACTCTATTTAGATGCAGGCAAGAACAACAAACATATGACGATATGATGGCATAATATATGTTCACAAAATGACAAAAAGATAACATAAAGACAAATTACCATAAAATAAGAATGTAAGTTGGATTCCTTCAGCAGTTAAGATGATTAAATTATCAGTTCCAGTGTATCATAAAACATTTAAAAAGAACATTTCAATTGTCAATTGTGAAACATTTCATTTTCATACAGTCCCACTCTTCACTAGAGCACATTGTCTCCTTTTTCATATTGTGTTGTGCTCAAAAAGACAGTGGCTTCACAACACTTTGTTTTTGTGACTTAAAGGTCATACTGAAAACATTTTTATGTCGAAAAATCGTTTTTTCAAAGTAAAACATCTATAGAGCGTGTAGAAAGAAAAAAACTCTTTTCCTGAAAAAAACATTATTTTGATTGTGAATTAATAATAAATTAATAATAAGCAACATTAGTAACAATTGCTAGCAAACATTAGCTACACAACAGCGGGGTTCTGACATGAATGCGATGGTAGGGGGGAGATGGAAGGACACATTTAACGGCTGAATGTTATCAATAACACCTTTTTGATTTTGAATTAGTTCTTGATTGATATTTTGACAAACAGAATCACTGTATTCAATGTCTAGCGTCAGTTTTCATCCATAATCCCCAACATGATGGTTTCATGATGAGAATTTAAAATGAAAGTTAAGTTACTTCAGCCAGTTTATGATATTTTAAGTACATTTAACTCATACTTTTACATCTCTCAGTGCAGAAGTTTTACTTGGAATGGAGCATTTTATGGTGTAGTTTCAGACACTTGTGAAAAAGTGTTCCACAAGTCATGTTGCTGTGTTGAATATTCAAGCTTCACCTCTTCATGCCTCTCAGGTTCTGTTTTACTTTACTCCCGGAGTGTTGTAAATTAATTGTGTGTGACTGTGCGTTAACTTCTGCGCTGCCTTTTTTTGGCCCCATCTCTTTTGTGAAACAGACATAATTATCTCAAGAGACAACTTGGATACATAAAGGTTTATTAAATGACACATTATTTGTCTTAGTTTCGCATTTTGTGTATTTGTTTACTCATTATTAGACCAGTTTTACAAGGAAAGTTTTATTGCAACTGGACAGAATCTCACCTGATGTAACTCCACATCATTCTGCACAGTCAGGGCTCTTTTCTTTCCTAATTGGCCGAACGTCTGGGTGTCTCCTGTGGTGATATCGGACCGAATGTCACGCAGCATTCTTATTTTGGCTGAAAAGCGTGTTTGTGCTTGTATAAGAATCTCCCCAGGCTGTGTTACCTTTAGAGGTCATGCAGTGGCCCTTCAGCAGCCGCGAGGATCAGGGGTCTGGGAGCCGTGACGATACACTTTCATTTCAGCCAGCTAGTAATCCCACAATGCAATAAAACTGTCTGGCCCCTGCGTCTGGCTCCAGTCAGACCAACTTTACTCACAAAAAATGTCCACCCTACCCCCCCTCGATATTATTAAGTGGAATGTAAATCTCAAAATAGAAGTTTAGAGCTCCTTTCTCTTTTTTTCCTCTAAAATTTGAGATGTCATTAAACCGCTATTTGCCAGGAGGAGGGAGTCAGTAATTATATATGTGGAGAGAGTCATATGTGTTATAATAAGGGAGTGCATCACAACCTGACCAAGACACCAGTGAGGACAGAGGTCACTGCAGTCTGCTCAGGCTGTGTTTATGTTGGCGAAGGAGTTGCAGCTGTGCGCAGAAAGTGTGTCTCTGGGTTTAGACATTATCTCACAGTTGGTTTCGGTCAACTTTACAAAACAAACAAGTGACTTCTGCACTGTCCTCCACTGGTCTTGTATGCAGTTTTGTAAAGATAAATACCCTCATGAATGGATAATAATCTCAAGAATAGTTCCAGAAAGAGAAATGTATAATTCATTGAGTTCCTTTGTTTTTCTAATTTTGGCGAAGTCACAAATGTGAAATTCAAACCTGCAATAACTGATTTTATTTGACAGCTTGGGAGCCGCACAACATGGACTTATAGTCAACTTTTACATTAATATTTTGCATTTATGAGTCAACAGATGCACATTTACACATTTCCTTTCCTTTTAGCTCTATATTTGGACTCCACCACTTACTGATGGAAAAATGAAAAAGACACCGTGAAAGCAGTGAGAGCGAACCAAACAGTTGAGTGTCAGGCCGAGGGGAGCTGAGATCCAGGTGTTGTCTGTATTCACCACTAAAAGCCTCTCTCTCTCCCAATGTCATACTGCATAATGTCCCATGAAAAGACCAAAACCAATATTAATTGATTCTTGCAGTTAAGTAGAATATTGACTGTAGCTAAAGCCTGACCTACCTACCTCCTCTGTGTCATAGAGCCCTCAAAAACTCATCAGTGAGCCACACTGCAGCCCTGGGTGACGTCTTCCTTCAGTATAAATAACACGGCCGCTGAAGTTTATTTTGAGTCACTCCCACATTCACTGACCTGCTGCTGCCGTAAATACTCGCCGGGACATTAAATGTGTGATCCCGCCAAAAAAGTCTGCAACAAATGTATTTTTTGCTCAAGTTCGAGTAGAACAGAACTTGACAGAACTAAGAGTCAACAACCACACTCGCGGTTCTGTGAGGTTGTACTTAAACACCGTAAAGCTTTGAGCAACATAATAGCATAAGCCCGCTAACATTTGCACTAAACAATTAACACTAGATGAAATTACAGATGAGGCTGAACCAGCCGAGTTTGAACTTTTACCTGATGATGGCGCTAGATGGAAAGCTTTGGCATGACCAAGGTGATTGTGATTTATCTTGAGGGGACCATGAATAGCTGGGCGACATTTCATAGTTATGTATCCAATACTTGGACCAGTAGGATTCCTCATCTGGGGATCATGAATGTCTTGATCAAAAAGTTCGATTGTAGTCCATCTGATAATTGAGATATTTCAGTCTGATGGATGTTGCTAGCGTGGAACAAAAAAAAACCTTAGACATGACTAGTACAACTCTCCATCGCTATGGATAAAACTTAAATTCCTACTTGACTCTGTGAGGCAGTGACACAATACAGAAAATATCAAACCTATCGATGACTTTGAATACAGATCCATTACACTGAAGCCTGACTCACTGTCACCCGACCCTCTGATATTAACCTTACTTCCTGTATCACAGTTTTGGTCTTCATGTGAGTGTTTTCAGCTCAAAAGGCCCGTCTGACCCTGAAATGAACCAAATCTAAATATAAGCAAGAACACAGAGTCCTGTGAGGTAAACTGAAGGTGTAATGTTAAACCATGTTAAAGCTTGTGTTTCACTGAGGAGCAGGAGTCCATGTAAGGTTTTAGAGGCTGATACTTGATGATAAAACATGGGCCAATTATTATATTTCCTATATTGTGTTTCTGGACTTTCTTTCTCTAGTTTATTGTTATTTTTTGCCTTTTTTTCTGCGAGAAAGGCTTTTAAAAGTGAAAAAGACAGCTCCACTTTCACAACAAAAGGAATATGTCAATGGAAAGTGTAATTATCTACCTTACATTTGAGTTTTGAAGGAAAAAGGATGCAAAAAACAAACAGTATACACTATTCAAAGGGACTTTGTGCTTCACATTAAACATATAAGGCATAACTTAGTGCTCATCATTGACCTTTACTCATTACAGGAATCAATTAGTTTCTGATCAGTGAGTCCAGATGGATTTATGGCTTCAGGCTTTCCAGGCTTTTTAAATTGCAGTTAAGAGGATGCTGGACTGATCACTGACAAATGCCTCTCACACCCAGCGGGCGTCACCAGCAGCATAATCACTTAACATTAAGCAGCAAATGCTGAGTCAGTGTAGGTAAAGCGAAGGTCAGGCTGCGTGTTACTGGCAGAGGCAGAGAGAGCGGTCACTCAGGGACACTGGAGACACCTCCTTTTAAAACTATTGATAACTGCTCGCAGATATGATTTTTTTTCCTGTTGGAGGCTAAAAGTGTGGGAATGTCCCTTTAGATTCTAGAGACTTGTGTTAACATGGGCAGTCCTGCAGTACAGTGTGCTGCAGGAATGCACTGGTTGAACAGTCAGTGCGTACACAAGAGGCGCCACAGGGATTTCTGAGGGCCTCCCTTTCTGTGTCTGTGTGTCTGTGTGTGTCTGTGTGTGTGATCTAAGGGTCAAAATTTATGATAGTAAACAATTGCTTTTTAAATATACATACTGTGTGCTTGTTTGATTCAGAATGAATCTGATCTGATCAGTGACACTAACTCTTGAGATAAAGATGACCGCCCTGCTGAATAATAATGCACACTGGATAGTGGAAAAAGACAACTTTGCAACTTTCCCGCCATTTGGGTCTCCCTGTCCGACGCCACTCTCACAAAGACAGCGTTAGCAACATGGCTACCACTAGCAGCCTGGCTACTGTCCAAAGCAAGAAAACACTGTAAGAATCCCAATTTTTTGACCCAGAAACCCTGATCTAAGTTCTATGAGAAGGCAGAGTGAAACACCCGCTTCTGTTAGTATGTGCAGGTTTTGTTACTTAGTGATCTAGTAAGCGAGAGAACAGGCATTGACACAACACTGGAGGACTCTCAATTGAGTGAATGCTTGACCTCTGCACTCCCCTCGACTAATTTGATTGCCTGATAACCTGCACCTGGTAGACCTCTTGTTTTTGTAACAGGCACTGGTGACCACCAATCGGTTTTCTGAGAATGGCACAAGTTACCAATGGCATGGTTTGACGGGTGGACCAACCACCTGGGCCAAATGATAATGATGAGGAGAGTGGCACAGATAAAGGAAAACAAAGGAAAGAATGCAGAGGTATGGAGAGGACAGAGAGACGTGTGGAGCAAGGACGGTGGTGTACCAGGTGTGTAGGATAAAGCATCATTAGCAGTGAGGTTAAAGATGGCAAACAATACCAACACTGACTCTGTAGAGGAGGACCCACTCCTTCTGAAGATATAAAATGCTCATTCTGGTGTAACAGAAACACAAGGCTACATAG
>OMLP01006937.1:20955-45507 GCA_900302685.1 Spondyliosoma cantharus | reverse complement strand
CCAACCACCTGGGCCAAATGATAATGATGAGGAGAGTGGCACAGATAAAGGAAAACAAAGGAAAGAATGCAGAGGTATGGAGAGGACAGAGAGACGTGTGGAGCAAGGACGGTGGTGTACCAGGTGTGTAGAAATGCGCGCTCTTTAGATAGAAGTACGAAAGTATTAGCAGCAAAATTCACTTAAAGGTGCCGTGTGTAGGATAAAGCGTCATTAGCAGTGAGGTTGAAGATGGCAAACAATACCAACACTGACTCTGTAGAGGAGGACCCACTCCTTCTGAAGATATAAAATGCTCATTCTGGTGTAACAGAAACACAAGGCTACATAGTTTCAGGTGATTCTACTAATGAAAACAGAATTAGGAAGTCCTGCCAACATAACTGAATTTTGCACACTGGACTTAAAAAAAATAAAAATACCAATACAGTCGTTTAGAAATACTGTTACAGGTAAAAGCCCTTTAGCAGAAGTACGTGTTTGGTTTGCGGCTAGATTTTCTTAAAATGGCAAAAAGCAAATGTACTCATTATGCAGAATCACCTGTTTCACAATGATTAATATCACAACATTGGATTGTAATTATTGGTACAATAATGTGCTGATAAAGCTGGAGCTCATTTGGATTAGTTTATTTACTGCTCAATCTATAATAAAACATCAGAGTGTAGGTGTTGATTATTTTTTGTATTGATCAGCTCAATCTTTGAGGTAATTACGACTGTTGAATAAAGTAAAAAGCACAATAGATGCCTGTAAAATGCAGTGGAGTGGAAGCATAACATCATGATTGGGAAATGAGCTAGTACTCCACCACTGGCTCTGTGTAGGTGGTTCCATCCACGGCTCCGTCTGTTCACATGTCGCTTTGGCAGGATACTGAACACCTGGCTGCACCTTTTTATTGCAGCTCCACCACCGTGTGTTGGCGTTGTAAAAAAAGTCCTATAATAGCAGTCCAGTCAACATATCTCAGGCAGGATGAGGTATACAATACAGACAGTGTTGTGGCTCACAACTCAGTTATCAGTTGTGCCCGTAGATGGCAGCCATGAGTTTTGTTTAGCTGGAATCCAAAACTCGGTCCTGTTGCACAAACTTTTCATCCAACCCTTTTGGTCTTTTATGTTTTGTAAGCTGAACCTGTGCAGAGTTAATGTGGAGTGGACTCTATAAAACATGATCAGAATAGAGGTAGAACATGACCACCTCCATCACGGCGGTCTGAATGTGTGTGAGTGTCTCCCCTCTGCTCTCCATGAGACACAAAGATAAGTGAAAGCATCAGAGCTCAGAAGCAACATTTAGGCGTGATTCAGGTCTATAAAAGTCTATTGATTCGCTGCTTGCCTTCCTGCACAGTCCCTGCCTGGCTGGTGCCAGAGTAATTTGTCCCTCAGGTCTAAGGTTGCATGTGAATTTTCTGTTGTGTCAGCTGAGTTTAGTGCAGTGCATGCCTGAGAGGAGGTGAACTCTCATTATCCCACACTGCTTTAATTAAGAGCTCGCTGTCAACCAAAGCAACATCTTTAACTCATATATTACCTCCTGCAGTAGGCATCTCCAAAACAGCAAGAGACAATATTTCATCTTCCACAGTCGAGTGTTAACTTTGTCACGAATACATCTGCAGGGCGACAAATCATAGCAGAAAATAAGGTTTATATTTAACAAAAGACAGCGAAAATGCTTCACTGTGAGAGTCAGAGGATGATGTGTGTGACCCTGTTATAGGTTCAGCTCGGATGTAGGAAGTGTTGTGTCCTTTGTGCAGCAAGGCAGAAAGTGAGGATGTAGACTGACTCACATGCAGGAAGTCAGAGGTGAACTTTTGTCTTTTTATTAACTATAACCACAAATTTTCCCCAACTTTAAACACATGTTCTAGTTGCCAAACTCTAACCATACCATCACAATGATTTAGTTTTCACGACCACAATGTTTCTATAAACCTCATAGTTACCATCGTTGGATGGTTGAAGAAATCTTCCTTTTCTTAGAGCTGCATTAAGATCATTATTAAAAAAAATCTGCAGGAGATGTACGAACAAACCAAACCAAAACAAATGGGTGACGCTGTAATGAAGGTTGGCTTCATTACCCGCGTGCTGAAGCACATTACATAGATCTGCACTTCATCAATTTGTTTAAATTAACACAGCACAGGTTGCACAAACCTTTGGGGTTGGATGTACTTCATCGAGATTGATGATGTAGGCGTGTTTTGTACATTACATTAATTTAGCGGCAGCGTTTGTCCCAAGACAACAGCAATAAGTGTGTTCAGCCAAAAGTGTCAAGAACCAGACAAGGACATCAACTGCAATATGAGAAGGAGAGTTTTTATGGGCCGTCTGAACGGATGAGTCGTCACATGGGACAACATATGTACAGAGTTTCTGTCGTCCGGATATCAACAGGGAGCTTGTTTCACCATTGTGGAGCCAGGACAGTAAACAGCTGTGTTTTTTTATTTATGTCTTACACAGCGTCCCAACTCTTTTGTAATCAGGGTTGCAAGATGAGCCTGAGACTTTTCCAGCACTGTAAGCAAGTACCACTGTCTTCAATGGGACCAGCCACTGGTAACCAGTGCAGGGTGCCCAGGAGAAAAACTTCAGCAGGTTGAAGAAAAGGTGCACTTCTGCATTCTGGATGAGCTGCGGAGATCAAATCACAAATGCAGACGAACCAGCGAGGAGGAAGTTGCAGTAGTCGAGGCGCAAGATGACAAAAACCAGAACGTGCGTCTCCTCCTGGAGGGGGAACAGACGGATCCTCCTGATGTTTTGTAATGAGTGATGGCCTGCCCTGTGAAGAAGAACACACAAGGCTAGTCTGGTTATCTCAACAGGGGATTACATTTTATTGAGTCCAAAAATGATCAAATTGAATGACATAATGTTTAAAAGTCCAGTGTGTGGGCTAAAGTGGCACCTAGTGGTTTGGTTGGAGATTGCAACCAACTGAACACCCCTCGTCTCAGCAGACAGTGTTTGGTTTGTCCGTTCTATTGAAACTAGAAATGGACCTGTAGCTATAAAATACTCATTCTAAGGAAACAAAAACACAATGTCTCTTAGTTTCAGGTGCACAAATGAAAACATTAATTATGAAAGTTATATTCCATTTCTGCCCCTAAATCCCCCTCAAATCCTACACACTGTTCCTTTAAATGTAGCCAGCCGGTTCAGTAATTAAGACAACGTCTTTGTTCGAATCATTTAACTCTGCTGTCTCGTCTCCTCTCCAGGGTGTTCAGGCTAAAAGACTCTCCAGAGTCCCAACACTAATCTCAAGGTTTCAGGAGATACCAAGTGGTAATTACCGGAGGGGTGTTTTTCAAAGAGTAGTTGACACTACGTCAAAGATAAACTAACATTAAAAAGAACAGATTTGTATGTATTTGTTGTGTGTTTCTGTAGTTTTTAATGTAAGGTAAGGGTCACACTTCTCTATGCTATGGGCTGAGGTCAGTGCCATGGCGGGCTTCCATCAGGTGTGACTGCTGTCTGGAACACATGTCACCTGTCATCTGTAGGGTTCCTTTTGAGACCAATGTCCAACCAAGTGTGAGTTCGTTGTTGGTCTTTTTGTGAAATAAACACCTGGTTGGTCTACACCTCACCTCCGAGTCAAGCTTTGAAAATCCAGCTGCCAAATGATCATCATCACAAACCCTAAGTGTCCAATTTAATAGAGCGCCCTCACAGTGGTTAAAGGTGCAACATGTAAGACATGGCAACCTGAAGAGGGTTAACCGTACCTGTACTCGCGTCCCAGAAAACACTAAATATTAAAAATGCACCAGTCTGTTCCCTGCGATAACGTAGATGCTGTTGTTCCTTCACACTCCTTCACACTTAATATCTCTCCCTTTCCACTCATTTCCTGTCATCTTGATGCCATCAGCTCTTTAATGAAGGTACACAAATGCTTCACCTCTCAGCACTTGTATCCATTCAACACTTGACATCCTGAGAACGATGTGTCACAGGAAGCTGTGTCGATCTGGCGGCAGTTTTCTTGTTTTTTTTTAAATGCGGGCATCATGATTTGCTGTGAGTGGCTGTGTGAAACTAGGAGGCCCCCTGGCAATGTCAGTTTGTGTAGCTGTTGAACTTCACTTAAATAACCTGAGGGAGTCTTTTAAAAACGTGACAACCGAGTCGTCTTCAGAAACCCTGCAGCTTAACCGCTGGTTGATCTTTTCACAAGGCCACTTCTGGAAGTGGCTACCGAGGTGTGGCCTTTCCGTTCTGCAACAACAAGACAACAGCTTTGTGGTTTGTGTATCATAACAAGATGGGAAGCATATGAGATTCAAATGTCGCTGCCTGTGCATCACCTCAGAAATGTAACGTGCGAGAGGTCTTGATTTGGGGTCTTGTGAGATTTTTCTTTTGGTCTAAATGGCACAGTTTCCTTGGACGGGCTTCAGTTACACTCCTCCTCTCCTGGTGGGAGTTGTACAGGTTGCATTAGCACAGACTCACAGCCTGCTGGTTTCAAGAGTCCTGCTGAGGGGGAAGCCAGGACGGATGCCAGGTCTGGAGGGGTGCACAGGCCCAGCCACGCTCAGCAGGTCCCAAACAACCGGTGCACGAACCAGAGCCATCTGCTGTCCATTTCACTTACATTCTCACTTGATGCTCTGCCAGCAGCTCTCTTTTTTCACCCCTGGAACGAGACTAATCCTGCCGTCCCCCACATGAGCCACCAGAGCTTCGGGGTTGAGCTGGCCGAACATCACAGTTACTCAAAAACAAAGAGATATACTTCCCTGAAACACATTTCAAAGTGGCATCATTTATCATAAACCCTCTTCCAAGCTCCATCCTCTACTTACTGTAATGTGCAGATTTGCCTCTCCACTCCTCATGAGTGTATTTGAGTCATTTCCATCAAGTGAACAACCATTAAGCACTCAGCAGTCCGGCCTCAACTGTTGAAGTACACAAATGGCTCATGACCTGAACATCAGAAGCATCTCTGTTTGAGTAATTTCCACCAACTAAATAACCATTAAGCACTCAGCGTCCCGGCCTCGTCGACCGTTAAAACACACTGGTGCATCAGAGAAGAAGAAGAAGAGATTGATCAGAGGAGTTGTGACTCACACAGAGAAAAGAACTAAGAAGCTGCATGTGCAGTTTTTTCCGTTGTTTGAAAGCTTTTTAAATCCTGAAAAAAAGGAGCATTTATTCAATTTTTACCCACTCAGTGTTCTTGCAGTTGCATCAGATGTTCTACTTTTTGCGCTGCAACACAACAAGCATGAGGATGAATGTGTTGAACGACCTTTCACATGTTTTCTGACAGTTGTAGAAATTATAAGTAACAGTCTTTCAGAATGAGTCACAAGGTTAGAAGACTAAGAATCACGACTCATCACTGTGTGAAATGTGGAAAATGAAAGTTTTCTCTCTGTCTGTCGTACTGTTGAATGATGCATTTGAAAAGCATTAAAGGTACTTTAAGGTTGTCAGACAATAAGTCATAAACATTCACGAGACGGTCGTGATTGATTATGGGTGTATAATGTTTTATACGAGCTGATAAAATGCATCAGTGGCCATTATGTGCTCTTAAAAAACAAGGTCAGGATGTTTTGTGAAT
Organism: Spondyliosoma cantharus; assembly: GCA_900302685.1. NCBI lineage: Eukaryota > Metazoa > Chordata > Actinopteri > Spariformes > Sparidae > Spondyliosoma > Spondyliosoma cantharus. Next base: position 39,888 of record OMLP01006937.1, on the reverse strand, counting down.
GAGTTTTAAGTTGTGCGCGTCACATAGACTCGTGAAGGCGATGCTGAAATGCTGTTGACAAAATGTCGCGGGTGCAGCTGTTTTTCTGTGGTCGTCACATCACAGCATTTGTTCATCTGCAGCAGGTGTTATCAGTCAATCAATCGATCAAACCTGCGTAAACCACTTTTCATATAGGAACCGATATGACTAATAAGGAAGTAGATGATAAAAGTGCAAGCTATAACGATGAAATGCTGCTTTTATGTTGATACGTCAGTAGTAATAATTCAGTCATATGATTAAAAAATTGCACTTTTGAAGTACGAAGTGTCGGATAATACTGACGCACCTTTCTTCATTTAATTTGCTTCAGTACACGCACACGTTGATGTTTTGGTGCTAGTACTTAAGATAAGAGTCTCTGTGCAACTTGTGCTACTGCATAGGCCCTAAAACATCAAGTCTTTTATTAACTTTTATTTATTACCTGAAAAATCACAATCACATTGCCTCAGTGGGCTTTACAATCTGTAGCCTGCAGTGAACATAACCCTTTGTCCTCAGACCCTTGATTTAAATATGAAAAACTCCCAAAAAAGGAAGCATGGAATGAAATAACTGGAAGAAACCTCAGGTAGAGCCACGCAAACAGATGTCACATTGACCATTAAAATCCCAGAGTACACAGGATTCAAGAACAAAATACCTGATACAAGGATTGCCTTCATGCTGAGAGTTAGATGAGAGGAGCAAAACCACTCTGACATCTGCAGCCCCAGCAGCTTGCTAGTTTAGCTTAGCTTAGCTTAGCATAAAGACTAGAAAACATGGGGAATCAGCTATCCTCGCTCTGCCCTCTTGTTGTTTGTACACTTTGGATTTTGCACACATCAAGAAACAAGATAGTCTGTCCGTCTGTGAACTTTAGAGGCGCTGGAGCCAGATTGTGTTACTTTTGGACGGACTCACTGTTTCTAGATTTAAACTAAGCTAAGCTAACGAGCTACTGGCTTCATATTTGCAGACACACTTGAGTGGTTTCAATCTTCTCATCTGATTCTCTGTAACAAAGCCAGCAAGATATTTCTCCTGTGATTTTTTTTTCTCGGGGCGGCTGTGGCTCAGGAGGCCGAGGGGTTCTTCCAGTAATCGGACGGTCGCTGGTTTGATTCCCCAGCTCCTCTGACTGCATGTCAAAGTATCATTTTGCAAGATAATGAACCCTAAATCGCAAGTCTGGCACCGTGCATGGCGTGTGTGAAATGGTGAATGTGACAAAGCGCTGAGGACGGTCAGCAGACTGGAAAAACGTGCTTATTTCCCAGAATATCAAGCTATTATTTCAAATACGTTTCATCTCGCAATATCTCAAAAGTCCCTGCTAAAGAGGTAAGGCTTAATTTTACATTTAAAGATGTGTTCCAAGGCAGGCTTCACCAAGAAAAAGAGAGATTATTTCGCATTAAAACCTCCTTTACCTTTATTCCTATTTGTTTTCCAGACCAGGGGAGTGAACGAGTGGCCTTTCCAACCAGACTCTTTGTCCGTGCAGACCACACATGTCTCCTCAAACGTGAGCGGTATTAGATTGTACTTCCAGATATAGAAGCCCAGATGGAGGTGCGTGCTGATGGTGCTGATACATGGAGTTCTTTTATTTTTTAATTTCTCTTTGTACGCGTCTGCCAGCGGTGTCACAGGCCAATACCGGTTTGTAACTCAGATCAATAAGTGGCTTAATCATCAAGTATGGTGTCGGCGTGGAATCGGTGTGTGTGACAAACTGCCGGAGGGTTTGGTGATAATTCAGCTGTAAATGAGTAACAGCAGGATGAGATGGTGCAGACAATCGGTGTATTTCCTCCCCCGTAGAAAGTGATGATAAGGTTCCACTGAGTTAAGTAGGTTACCACACAGCCTTTTTTCCTGGTGCTTTCCTGCACACACACATTATTACTGGCTGATCACCAACTACCTTTCTTTTTTTTTGTTTCCAGCTGAATTTCCGCACGCGTGTCCGTGGAGAGGCCGATAAAGAGAAAGCCAGCAAGGTGAAAGGGATGCCAGTGGTACATCTGTGAAATCTATGAGTACCTTGTCTGTGAAACGTTAGCAATTCATTGTCAGAAAAATACATTAGCTCGCAGACAGCACAGGGCACAGCCGGAAAAGACCGAAGGTTTTTCCAGACTCCGCTCCACCTCCGCCTACCCTGAGGGAATAACCACTTCAGGTAATTTAATTAGCTGGAAAAATTACCACCAGCTCCATCTTCATGTGATTAGACCGGGTTTTAAGAGATAAACTTGACTCCGTGTCAAGTGTTTGCCCTTGAAATCAAATGTTGCGTGTAATTTTCGGTAACGGACTGAACTGCGTTTTACCTTCCGGAGATATGATCATCTCACATAATCTTGTCTCGATCGCGCCAGCAGAACTTCTCTCATCTGTGCGGTTCAGAAGCTGATAACTGTGGGCACTAATTTGCTTCCTTTCATCTGTTTTATTAAACAAAATTACTTAACAAGGAACCGAGATACGATACTTGGCTTGATTAACACTTTTCTTCAAACCCTTTGAAGAACTTTCAACTGGATGTTGATGTGAAATCTGCATGAAATAAGTACTTTTGTGAGGGGTTAAAGGAAAAGTTCACCCAAAAATGGAAATTCGGTCCTTATCTCCTCACCGTCATGCTGATCAGAAGTCAGGTGAAGTTTTGTAGCCCACAAAACATTTCTGGAGCTTCACCTTCTCCTAAACAACTGAAGTAAATGGGAACTTGTTAAAAAAAAAAAAAAAAACAGTCCTCGGGCGTAATCCAAATCTCTGAAAGCACCGAGATCTTAATTTGATTTGAAAGGATGTTCATAAAAGTCTTTTTTTAAACTGAAATCTTCAGTCTAGCTGCCAAGCTAAAAGCGTAAGCGCCAACGTCGCCTGACATGGGTGCACAAGGTCACACTGCACACCAAATATCAAATTTCTTTTGAAATAAATTTGAAGGAAAAAAAACAACATAAAACGGCTCCATGCAGCTCGTCTGGCATACTCCAAGTCACCCCCCAAACCCAGAGATCACAAATTGATTTGAAAAGAAGTTATTTTTACACTCGGAGGGCAATTGAGCTTGTTCACCTACTTCAGTTGGGTGCGCACTAAAGCTTGTAGCTTAGCAGCTACAGTGAAGATTGTGTCCTAAAGAGCAGGTAAATAACGTCTTATCTAATCAATTCGAAATCTCTGGACTTCCGGAGACTTGGATTACGTTTGATGAGCTCCGACGTAGTAAGTGAGTGAATAATTACATTTTTTGGGGGAACGTTTCCTATAAACATCTGAATTTGATCCTGACCAGACAAAAGAGAGACCCTGAATGTTGCTCGTGCTCCTTCCTCTGCTCTTACATAAATTATTCAGGGGTCTAACTCCTGAATTTAAAGTGTATTTAAGCTTCTTGGCCTCTAATGCAAATAAAGATACGACAAGGCTTTAAATTCAGCATTTTACAGAAGGATGAACAGGCCCTTTTTCAGGTATGTTTGTATAGTGCTGATGTAGTGAGAATGAATGTCTGTGAAGTTGAGAGTGAAAGAGGATGACACGACTGTTTTCTTTGTTGTAGAACCCACTTTGTCTCGGTGCCAGTTTCACACCAGATGATTCAAAAAGCCGTTACAAAACCACACTCAGTCAAAATGTGATGTGGCTTCTATGCACGCGTCCGGTCAATTCATTCACCGTCATGCTTACTGTGGTCTCTGGTGACTAAACCCTGAAGTTGATCCACTATAACAGGAAATAAAAGATGGCAAACTCACACGGGCGCTGCTGCTGAGCCCCTGCGTTGCACGTCTTTACCTTTTCTCACCCACATTTGTTTCTGTTGGCAGTTTTTTTTTTTTCTCGCCGGGTGAGAAGTGGTGCTCAGCAAATAAGTCTGACTGCTGGGGAAAAAAAAACACACAGTCTCAAAGTGAATTAGCGGAGCATAATGCCATGAAACAATACCCAGAAGAGAGTGATTTCCCAAACTGCAGTGCGTAAGCAGGAGCTGGGCTGTCTCTGAGAGCCCCAGCAGGGACGGGACGGTGTGAATGATGCATGGCTTTACCATTTCCCCAAGGCAACCCTGCTATATGTGGCGACTTGGCTGCCGAGCAGACGCATAGCGCACGGGCAACTCGGAGAGAAGAAAAAAAAAACGTGTAAATCTGCAGATCTTCTGAAGAGTTATTGTTTCAGAGAGCAGAAAAGAGAAGTGTTTTTCATGCGCTGTATGAGTGGCACGCACAAAGGAACATGCACCCACGTCAGTGTCAGCTGTAGAGGGTGTGCACCTCTAACCATAAACCACAGAAAACACACACACACACACACTTTAAATATCCTTAAGCCTTACATACAGTCAGTCCACCTCCTTTTTCACTCAGTGACACCATGATGGGATGCTCATGGCTGTTGATTTTGGGTCTGGTCCTAAATGTTGCTCACTGCTTGGAAATTCTGGGTAAGTCTGCAGGGTTACAATCCGTCTGTGACTGTCAGCTGTTTATGGGCTTCTTTTACTGGCCCGTGAGGTCTTGTTTAACCTGTGGCATTCACACTAAACAATGTTGCTATGGTTTTCCTTACTGATTAGTCCAATTATAAATGCACACGGGCAATAAAGCAGCGTGCTGGATGCATCTCCAGAGCACTAATAATAGCTATTTGCGCAATATGCTGCTGATGACATGTTGGTGTTGTCACGCTGGCAGCTCATTATTATTGATCAGCGGTGCCACCTGAAGCCAAGTCTAGTTTCTTTACAGCCTTTTAAAGTTAATATACGAGGGTCGTTAAGGGTTTTTTTTTCTGCGTGTAAGGGGAAAACCCTCTGCAGGCTGCGCTTATTTAAAGATCCTACTGTTCTGTTACAAGTCTTTGTTTCTGTGGAGTCACTGGGACTTCCAGCCGCAGATGAAAGATTAAACGTGTGAAAAGAGCTGTTTTTTAAAGAGTCGAAAGTCTTATTTGTTCACCACATCCCCAGTCTGCTGGAAAGGAAGAGTCGCTGTGATGTGCCACGGGTGGATGGTTGCAGTTTGGTGAGAAGAAGCAGCCCCCGGGGCTCAGGAAATATGATGCAGTGCATGAATACCTGATTTCTTTCTCAGTTATTACTTAGTTTGTGTCCTTAAGGTGTGCCTTTTTTATGCTTGGCTGACATTTATTTTGGCAATAACCTGCAAGGGCAAATGAATTATGAACCCAGGAGGCATAATTGAACCCGTACAGCATATTTATTTCTCTCCCTCTGTGTCCTTTCCTCTTTAAAGGATTGGAGGCTCTCCACATTGTTTCCATTTGCCGTGATGTATAGTGAGACCAACAGCATTTCAGCTTTAATAGTGTTTGATGCAAACAGCTCTGAGTGCAGCAGCTGGCTGCGGGTTCAATGCTTTTCCATGAAGCAGTGCAGCAGTAAGTTGTCATCGTTTCAGTCATCTGAAGCTGAATAGAAAGTATTGGATTCAGTAGAACAAACTGTGTCCTCGAGTGCACTTTGGTAAAGTCAGCGGAGGGAGCAGCATGAAAAGGACTTGGTATTCATTGGTGTCTGCACACTGTCCTCTCTGCTGGTGCTAAAACCTGTCAGGCTCTATTAAATGTCCCTTCCTCTGAAACCTCCCCTAATCATGGCTGATTTCTCAAGTGTGGAGGGAAGAGGTCGTCGGTGTCTGGGTATGGATCAGGGCGTAACTTTTGGACTGTTTTCATTCCATTAACATAATGGAGTCTTCTATTAAATGTACACTGAGGGGACCAGGGCACATTTGTCAAGTGTCACTGTGTGCAGAAATTCCTGTTTTCAGCTCGTTGAGTTTTATTACAGCGTCTGTCCATCTTTAACTTACACTTCCATAACTTTATTTGTGTTGCAACTCTGTTTTTTTTACCCATTCATGGTCCCCAGAGGATGAATCATAATTACTTTCACTTAGTGCCTCCAGCAGGTCAAAATTCTTCCTTATTCAGTGAAATATCTCAACATCTGCTGTATGGTTTGGTCCACAGTGTTATACATATATTCACATTCCCCAGGAGGATGCATCTTAACAACTTTTGTAATTCCCTGACTTCTCCTCTAACACCTCGCGAGGTTGACATTTATTGTTCTGAGTGAAATGTTTCAAAAACCACTGGCTGGATTGCAATCAGGCTTAGTACATATATTCATGTTCCCCTCAGGATGAATTTAGTCACTTTAGTATTCACCCCAACTTTTCATCTAGCACCGCCATCAGGTTAAAATTGCATTTGTTCTTCAAAAACAACTTTCGTTGATATGCCAAATGCAAAAGTGGGTACAACTAAACACAACAAAACTACTGAGCTCAACAGAACTTTGTGTTTAGTGCTAATCAGCTAAAGTTAGCATACTATTATGCTAAGCTAAACTATGGTAAACTTTACTTGCTAAACATTAAGCGAGGCTAGCACCCTCCGTAGTCTCTTACTGTGTGATCACACGAATGCAAAGCAACTTTTCACCCTAGATTGACAGGATCCGATGTAACTGCGAGTGTTTGTTCCCCCAGACGGTCTGGCTCTGCACCAGGTTCTCTGCTTCAAATTTCCTTCCCTTTCTCTGGGAACACATTTAGGGGAGAACTTTTGTAACCACCAAACCTGCAAAAATAAGACAAACATGTATCCCTCAAAATAGCTGCAAAGGGTGAAGTGCAGCCCTTCTGCATAGTGGTAAAAAAAAACTGCATTTAATTAAATTGTTGTAAAATGCAGACATCTGGCACAAAACTCATTGCAAAAAAACCCGTCTCATTCACAAACCACGTGCAGTTCAAGTGAGAATGATTAGCATCTTCACAGACTTGGTCTTAACTTTATCAGGGGCGTCACCACGGGGTCAATTCATGGTGCTGTCAGCAGCCGCAACTCTTTGTGAATTCAGCCCTCAGTCTTGTTTCTATCGATTCGTCATTGGCACTTTCTAATTATGATAAAATGACTGAGAACCTTTTAACCACTGACCCAGTTAGTCTGCCTCATCCATCACAGTTGCACTTAACTAGTGAGAGACAATAGGATGTGTGAAAAGCCCTTTCATAGGCACAACAGTGGACATCTATCAGCCAGCTGTCCGTCCTCTCAGGGAGAGGAACAGTCACATTCTCCCCCTCAAGACGCTTCTGCTTTGCTTGTGTTTGCAATTTTTCGGACTGCTCAGGTGAATTTATGACCTCGTATTGTCATTGAACATTGTGTTGCTCTGGGTTTTTTCAGGTGCGGGCGAAACAATGCTTGAGGTCCAACATAACATCACGGCGGTCCTGGGAGAGGACGCCTACCTGAGCTGCCGGTACCTGGGCAGCAGTGAGGTCGAGAGCGCCACGTGGAAACGCCAGTATAACTCTAGAGTTAAAACACGACTGGCGGGGTTTCGTTCTGGCAAACCATTTAGCCAAGAAGGTTTTTCAGAGCCAGGCTCTGCCACCAACCTCACAGTTAAGATGAATGTGTCCAGTGTGGAAGATGAGGGAGAGTACGAATGTGAGGTTGTAACAGAGGCCATAGATTATACTGAGCGTGTATTCCTCACTGTAGTAGGTAAGACAAGCCAATAATGCACCTCTCTGATTTTCATGCAGCTATGACCCCAGACATGCCTACATCACGTTTACTTGTTCATCCATCCACAGCTCGGCCTGATATCCACGTCCTGGTGAGCGCAGAGACCATCAACGGCTCTCACTACCAGTCGGTGTCGTGCTCCGCTGTCGGCGGCAGGCCTCCGCCTCGGATCAGCTGGCTGGTCAACGACCTTCCTCCCCCAGATCCCCCTTTTACTGTGAACGTGACTGAAACCGCTCACCCGAACGGCACCTCCACCCTGATCAGCAACCTCCGCTTCCCCACCCACCTCCAGAACGAGGACAGCGTGACCTGTGTGGTCCAACACCCGACCCTCCCAAACCCCAAACGCACCACAGTGAGGGTGGAAACCTACAGTAAGCTCACAGCTGAGTGTCAGTGTTGCGTTTGTGCCGTGAGGTGACATACTGTGTTGCAGAGTTCTGTAATCACGCATCGTGACTCAGCATCTCGCAACACAATGAGTCTCTCCAGCTGATTTTTCACGCCGGCCGTTCCTTTTCACTCTGCTCCACAAACACAGTGACGGACCATAAATCACACTGCACAGTGCAATGCATTCATGTGGGAAAGCGCTCGTTCACTGGTGTTGAGCATATGGAGCGCCGTAATGCAGCAGCAGCCCATTAACTGATTACCGTACCACAATGCGGGAGGCAATGTTAATGACTGTATTTCTCCGGTACAATATTCATTTTAAGAAAACATTTTCAAATTGTACAGCTTTTAACTTTTAAAGTATTCATGATGAGGAGCACAGGTTCGGAGAATCTTGAGTGAGACGGAGCTTGAAATTCAGCACACTCACCGTATTTAGTCCTCAGGTAAATATACGGTATTAAAGCATCTTAACAATGGATCAGATGACTGCCTGTAAAATAAAAAAAAGTAGGTCAGAGGTAGTGATGAGTCATTACCTGACTGCGCAGTTTCACTCAGCTCTTCTGAGCATTTTCGCGCCTTTTTCAGGCCTCCACCTTTCCGTTTTGCTTCACTCTCACCAGCATTTCTTTCGCCTGCAAAAAACAAAATCGATAGCGCTGACTACGACCTGGTGAGAATTTAGCAGCTATAGAGCCAATTATTTCTTTCAACAGTTGCTGAAGAACAAAAATAGAGCTAAAAAAGAGTGAAGATTGGACTTTGGGCCCTGACAAAATGGGCCGTCGGTGATCGCCTGTGGCTCTAGTTGTCACTCTGATTGGATGTTCAACTCAGCAAATCAGCGCACAAGTATAGAAACAGAAAAAGAAAGTCCTTTGAGCCTGCTGCTGTAGTATCGTTGATGTCGCCCATTTACTGCGGTTTCGACCAATTCTTCTCTGCGGCCTCTTCACCAGTGCCATTTGCAACTTTCTACCAGACATATTCTTGATTAGAAGTGGCTTTATTAAAAACAACAGAGTCCTCTGGTTTAATACAGACTACCGCTACCTGCTTCGTCGCCACCAGTCCTCTGATGTTGGCTTGGTGTCTCTTGGCCCTTACATATACTAGATGTCCACAGAATCACTAATGTTGCTCCGTAACTACCGAAAAGTTGAATATACATCAGTGTTGCGCTCACAACTTGTTTCTGCTGCCCCCAAGTGGCCAAAGAAATTAGTTAACGTTAAGCTTTGAAACGAGAATCTACTTATATGAATACACACTTATTGGTTTCTGTAAGTTGCATAATGATTCATCCCCGTGATGCAAACGGACCTTGAAGTCAAACACGACACCCGCGAAAAAAAAAAACCCAAAAGAAAAACAGGCTGACATAAAAACAGATGGTAAAACAGAAACAAAGAAAGCCCCACACAACTTTTGTTTTGTATCCTCAGACACTCCACATGTGGGCTCTGGTTCTCATAGTACATGCGCTGCCTCTAGCACGCATAAGAAATTTGATTTAATTTAAAATGTAATTTGTACCTGCACTTGCAGAGAATCCAGGTCCCCGAGTGGACGAAGTGAACTTTCATACTGCACACTGCACGGTTATGATCCCCTCAGCATCAGCCAGAACAGCCAGCTCATTTGTCCGCGGTACATTCACACCTCATTGATAGAACTGCAGCTTAGGTAATTTTCGAACTGCAGTTAAATCCACACATAAATGTAGGCGTTAACAGATGGAATTTCTTTTTAAAGCCAAAGTGCTTTAACTCGCTTTCATCATCGCACGAGCTCTTCCCCATCAGCGGAGCTATAACGAGGTGTTAGCTCACCTCTCTTACTCATTAGGGATGGCTGGCTATTGTATGACACCACAACTTTTTATGTATTTGATAATAGACTCTGATCTCTGCTGATTCCCCCGTATTAAAGCCTGCGGTGCTCTCAGCTTTGGTTGGACAGCAGCTGGGCCAGACATCTGCTCTCAGCTGCAGCCCGGCCAACAGATGGGACAGGTGATAAGCTGGAGTCAGCACTCTCCAAAAGCCCAAGCAGCAGAAGACCCTTACGGCCTGTGTTTAGCTAACATTCAGCTCATCCGGCCTCGGCTTCCTATTCAAAAAAAACACCCTGAGCCTCAGTCTGACAATCTGACTTTTTAATTTGCTGGAAAAAACATTAAAGCTTGTGAAAGAATAACTCCTCTCGCCTTTCTTCCTGCTCGGCAGCGAGGCCAAATGTGACCATTAAAGCAGAGATGATACAAGACAGAGGAAGTGAGTTCTGGGTGGTCTCTTGCGTTTCGTCTGGAGGGAGACCTGAGACTGACATCTCCTTGGTTTTGGACGCCAATAAAGAGCTGCGGAGACAGAACAGCACAGACTCCGACACGCAAACGAGCTCAGTCTTCCTCCCTGTAGCAGAGCACGAGGGCCGCAATGTCGCCTGTGTGTTTAACCACCCCAAATTCACACACAAAGTCTCACGAGTCATTACACTGCCGACTTTTTGTGAGTATTATCACGCTTGAAACACTCTGCTGACGCGACGTGAGGCAGGAGTTGCAGAAAACTGTGATGTGGCTTTCTGTTCCGCAGATATCTCAGCTCAGCTGTCGCATTCGGAGCTGGGAAGCGACAGCGACGACGTCCAAGAGCCCGAATCTGTAGAGCTGCTGGAAGGACAGAGCGACACCGTCATCAGCCTGCAGGTCGCCGGGAATGTGCCGCGATTCAGTGTCAGCTGCACAAGGTGAGACGTATTTGGTGTGAAAGGGGCGTTTTTACACGTTCCACTCCGCAGAAACAGTGTATTCTATCGAGATGAGCTTTAAAGGCCTCATATGTAACATTTCCAGCATGAAAACGTCTCCAAAGATGTTATATATTTTGTCCGATTGATTACTTGCATTATCCCACATTTTTCCTGGCAAAAACATTCAGAAAACACTGGTGCACGCTAGTGTAGGCTGAAACAACCTACGTATCATGTGGAGGATGTGGTGTCACGTTCTGTGGCACCACACCACAAGTGGCAGACAGCAGGAACCAGATTTAGCTGTGTTTCCTGTTTGAAATAACAAATGTATTCAGCATTCAACTGCCATATTTTGATCTTGGTAAACTGAATCATTTGTTTCTCTCTTTTGTGTGTGTGTGTGTGTGTGTGTGTTTCCCTCTAGAGATGGTGGGCCCTTGCCTGAGGGTGTGGAGCTGGTAGACAGCAGCATCAGGGTTCGGGGTGCTGTGGGGTATCAGCACGCCGGGCTGTACGAGTGTCGCGTCTCCTATCACCGCCATCGAGCAGAGCTGAAGTTTAACATCACCATTAAACCTCATGTTATACAGCCTGGTAGGTGGGACTCTTCCTTAAAACACTTTGATGAATACATTACCTGCATTGTCTGACTATAAAATATTGATGTGGACCGTCTCCCTCCGCCGCCCTTCCTCGCAGTCCCTCCCACCATACGAGTTGATTTGCAGACCGAAGATGGACGCGGGGTGATTGAGTGCTCAGCCGCCGATGCCGTTCCTGCAGCCAACATCTCCTGGCTTCTACCGGAGGGTGTGTCTGGAGTCTCTTGGTTCAATTTCACTTCTCATAATGGAAGCCACTCTGTCAGGGGAGTTTTACTCCTCCCTGCCTGCTCGCCTTGGGAGCTCACTGCAGAGTGCGTGATAAATCACCCCGCGTTTGAGGAGCCGCAGAACAGAAGTATAACACTCCCTTATTGCGGTACGTTCAACAAATCAGGGGGAGATGTTTAATATTAGCGGACGTACTTGACCATAGGTTTTTATCTTGTTCGGGAAAGAGAGCCCTCACTTCCTGTGGTTTCTCTTCTCTTTCCCACGCAGCTCGCCCAAACATCACCATCAGCTCCCACACTGAGTGGAGAGACGGTCGCGAGTTCACAAATGTGGACTGCTCTGTGGACAGCGTCGCCCCTGCAGCAACCGTAGCCTGGCATGTCGGAGACGGCAACAGCAGCATCGGCGAGCTGACAGAGACTGAAGTTCAGGCCGGTGGTTTGGTATCAGCCCGTAGCTCTGTGCACTTCCCGTCTTCTCTGTATTCTGGTCAGAATTTGACCTGCACGGTGGAGCATCCGAGCCTGGAGGCGCCAGAAGAAAGAACAGCGCACATTCCCGCTCGCAGTACGCCGTTTCATTCTTTGAGATATTCCTCTCCGTGACACACGCACGCACAGCTGCTCATCCTCTTCCCGTCACCCCTTGTTTTTCTTTTTCAGGAGCCCATCTGCTGAGTGTGTCTTTGCAGAGACAGCGTGACTCTTCCCTCTGGCTGGCAGTGTGCGACTACAGAGGGGAGGGTGTCGGGACCAACCTCGCCTGGGTTCTTCCCGAAAACGCCCGAAGCCAAACATCCCTGCAGTCAGAGTACGAGGGCCAAATCCAGAAAGCCAGGCTGACTTATCAGTTCAGTCTGGCCCATCACGAGGGGCAGAACCTGACCTGTGTGTATAATTACGAACACGGCAGCACAGAGGAAACGGTTCACGTCCCCAAATACTGTGAGTTCAACAACAACAAACACCCGCACGCCACTGTAGAAATTTGTACAAATGCATTGAGGGATCCGCAGATACGAGTTGCGCCTTCTCTCTGCAGACATCTCCTCTGTGAAAGTCCTCAACCACACGACTCCTCTGCAAAGCCGCTACGGCGGTGAGGCCGCCACACGCAGGCTGTCTCTCCAGGAAAATCGTCACAAGCAGAGAGTGCTGCTCCGAGTCGTGGGCAACGTGCCAGAGTACAACCTAAACTGTCGAAGGTGGCGTGCCTTTTATTATCTACCACCCAAATATCAGGAGGAAAGCACCTGTACACACAAAAGTCAATGTTCTCCCCATTAAAGTTAGTGACTACACTGAGAGTTAAGATTTACTTGCTGGATTGTTTCCACGACATTCATTAGAGGCTGCATCCAAAGATTATTTCCACTGTTGATTGATGTGTTTATTATTTTCCAGACTAATATATTGGTCGTTTGTTCCATCGGGGCCATTTTTTTTTTTTGCCTCCGCCTCGTCGTCAGCGCATTTTGCATCTTTTTATCAGACATATTGTTGATTGGTCATAGCTCTAACAAGAGGGATGTAATAAAAAACAAATACTTCATCATAAGAACAGCACATCCACTGTCCAGAGCTCTTCTAATTTCCCTTTTTGAGTGATGATTATACTACCTGACTATCACCACCTTGTAGTGGAGAGAGTGTTTTCCTGTCACGCAGCCACAGGACGTACGAGGTAGTTAGATGTCGGCTGTAGTCTTTGCTGTTTGTTCAGGTGCAGCCACAGGCTGTGTAAGGCGACGCAACAGTTGTCCTCCAGTGCTGCAATTTCTCTGGATGCCGATTTGGCGCGTCTGGGCGCTAAAAGGTCAGAAAAGAAGTTGATCAGTGTTTCCCAAAGGCCAAAATGACATGGTCAAATGTCTCGATTTGTCCTCAACCCAAAGCTTTTCAGTTTATACAGATATATACACAGTTAATTTGGACTTTGGACTGGAAAGTGACTCAAACCGATCAGTGCTTATGAAAAGGGTCGGTGCTTAATAAAGTAGTTGACAACTTAAAAATGAATCATGCAGGTCTAGATATCATCCTGCTTGATTTTGACGGTAAAGTGCAGTTTGGCGATATTCTGTATTTTTCTTATTGTCAACAATCCCATGAAAGACCAAATAAACTCATCCTACTGTGGCGCCTAAGCCTTGATAAACCTTCTGTGCCATCAGTCCGACTATTCAAACATGGGCACAGTAGTTTATTTTGAGTCAGTCCCATGCTCACATCCTGCTGCCATAAATACGCTAGAGCACCAAATGTGTTCTAATCCGTGGCTGAAAATAGCCTCCGACTAATGCACATTTATTCCATTTGCAAAGAACAACGGTGCCAAGCCTTTTAAAAACAAATTACACTTTATATATATATGGTGCAACTGTGAAGTTTCATGTCTTTCGAGGGCAGATTGGCCTGGAAATGAGAAGCGAAGGAAACGGTATATAGAATATTGAATTATGTCCGTAGTTAAAGGTCACTTGTGTTTCAGGAGCGATGGCTCGTCCGTCCAAATGGACAGGGACGCAATGGTCTTCCAGTCGGAGCTCACAGAGCAGGATGAAGGCCTGTACACCTGCTGGGCGTCCTTCTATCACCACACGGCCTCGGTCAACATTCATGTGGAGGTCATGAGCGAGGACAGGCTGTTTGGTGAGTACGTGACTGATGCTGTAGTTTCCATCTACATGCACAGAACGCAGTGACCTGTTTACTCGACAGATTGTGATCATATCACCGTGCTGAGGTATGTTTTCGGACTTAAATCTGCTATTTGTGGCTTTGACAAGTGTGTGTGTGTGTGTGTGTGTGTGTGTTTCAGCACTGGTGACAATCATCTGCATCTCTTCGGCCTCAGCTATCGCGATCATCTTCGTCGTCGCTCTCTGGGTGTGCTGGTGAGTTAAATGCCTCCACAGGTGATGTGTTGACGGGCAAATGAGGGCAAAGCTGCGGGCGCCATGAAGTACGAGACAAACAGGAAGCGCGGATCGTTAACCCAACTCACCAAAACCCCAGTATCGTGCAGCTACAACCCTCACCCTCACAAACAGGAAGCGGTGTGTCTGAAGCAGACAGGTGCCTGCGTCACCGCAGACAGGTAGAAAATGTTCCCTCTATCAGTGAGAACAACAGATTTATATCCAGTTTCCTGCTCTGACTTTGCGGAGTGTTACTTCTGGCTCTTTCTGCGGCCCGACTGCTGTTAGTTGGCTCATTATCGTCAGCGCCACATCGCAGAAAGGTTCAAAAAGTCCACATCTTCGGAAGTTATTAGTATAATGAAATTCGAGCTGCCATTCATCAATGAGGAAAAGCCACAAATCCATCTCATAATCTCATTGCTGCTGGAAAAAATCAGTGAGTCACTCGTCTTTTACGACTGATGTGGGAACTGTCGCGATCCTGAAGCTGTTTATGGTTTCTGCCTGCAGAAGTTTGCACATTTCCACGTTGGCTGCCAAATCTAAGTTTTCTCTCAGGAATGTTTGTCAGGATCAGATCAGGTCTCACTGTGAATAAAGCTGCACTGTGCAGCTCTTTCAATGGGCCCTCCTCTCTGGTCAGAACATTTGGTCAAGGTGCCATTGGTTGATAGAGTCCCGGTCCCATTATCCCTCGCTCCGGTGGGAGGGTCCTGTCAGGCTAATTTGGGAAGGTCAGTCACACAGCGTACACAAGAAAACATGACTCCCCGGGAGGAAAGCTATTTTGGGACTAACGCCAAACCCTACCCCCCCTCGCCCTCGCCCTCGCCCTCACCCTGCCCCTCCGGTGCTGCATGGGGACGCTTTTTGACGGCAGCAGATCTTCATTGAGTTGATGTCGCCGGGGTCACAATGGACAAAGTGAGCTGCCGCTTCTGACATCAGAGATCAATGAGGACGACTCGGGTCACCACTCGTCTCCATTGATATTCCCGTCACAGTCTCACCTGCAACCTGCACACTTGAACTGACTCAGGGCGTCAGACTGAGTCACAGTGTCATCTAGTGGTGGTCGTTAGCACTACAAGTTCATAAAATAATCATAAAATAAAGGTTCACATGGTTAAAGGGTTATTCCACCATGTTTGAGGTGTGTGTGTAAAAAAAATAAAAAATAAAAATACTGAATATGTCTGCTTTATCCAGATTTTTTTTTTTTTTTTTAAATACAGCACAGTATCTTTACTTCTACTTGAGTAAACAGTGTGTGTACTTTTGCCACCTCTGCTACTATAAGAAAAAAAAAAGTAGTTTAAACTCTTTTGTGGCTCCAGAGGAAGCTGCACGTTATCTGATAAAGTGCCAAACCCTGGAGGAAGTTTATCAGATTACATGCAGCTTCCTCTGGAGCCACAAAAGGCTTTACATTACTTTTTTTTTCACATAGGCAGCAGTTCTCCCCTAGACCTGCAAACACACTTAAATGTTTGAAATTAGTGAAGTTACCCTTTAATACAATCTTTTTTCTATTTTGTCTTACAGCAAAGTAAACGGCAGGAAACAATATAAGGTGACAGTAAAATCAGTAATTTCATAAAATAAATAGCAAATCATCTTGTTTGTGAAAATTTCCCTCAACCCGTTTCCTTCCCCTCTCTGTGATCCAGGAGCAGGAGGCTCTCTCAGCTTTGACGACTCTGATGCAAGAGCCCGGCTCTCCGGAGGTGAAGAAGCCACCGGCGACAGGAGAAGGCAGTAAGGAGTACGCTCACCTGGTCAGTTACTCCATCGTCATCGACGTCAAGAGTACAGTGTGAAGATGGAGAGAAACGGTGCTTGCAGGGCTTCGGAGGACACATTCAGCTTTAAAACTGCGCATAAACTGTGAAAGCTTACTCAAATTGCAACAACATTTTTTTTTATCTGAGGTCAGCATTAGACGTGAGAAGTAAGTTCATGTACTGAAGTATCCGTTCTTTGTACGATGTTTGCTCTTGATTTGCATTACTGTTTTTAAATACTTTTGCACTTTTTCATCTTACTTGAATTTTGTACTGTATGAACAATGTATTTTCTGGTACTTGTCAATAAAATCAGTTGATTTAATTCTTCCCCAGTTCACTGTTTTGTTTAATTTGCCACCATATGACTACAACTACAACAAACTCAGCAGAGATGACTGAAAGACTTGGCTGTGACTTTTAGCTGCTCACCATCTGTCCTTGTGATGACTTTGCTCAACTAAATCAGTGTTGGACCATCTGCTGTGACAACAGGAGTAACTCTATAATTCAATTCTCATACAGCATATGATGGTCCGAGGCATAAGCGACATAAGCGGCCAGGGGGCCATATTAAATACATTAAACAAGTGACATGAATGAATAATTCAAGACAAGATGATTCCGATTTCATGATCAATATATCTGCCTACAACTGCTGTGTCTGCCAGCATTTGAGTCATGCGCATAAACTAGACACCCCATGTGCATAGACAAAGCAAGGATGGATTTTGGATGGACGTGAAGTCTACCTCAATAAGTCAAAAGGCTGTGAATCTGAATGAATCTCCAGCTGACCATCCCAAAAAGGTACCAGAATACAAGAAATCATATCTGCCAAATTCAGTTTTTTGGGGGAGGACCCCCGGACCACCCTTCCGCCTTTTGCACCCTCTTTCGTACAAATAAGGCATGGGGGAGGTCATTATGCATCTGTGCCCAGGGGGACAGTAGTTCATAATCTGTCACTGTATTAATACAGTTTATAATGTAAAATGATAATGTGACATATGTGTCAATAAATGTCAAGCACAGGTGACTCTGTGGTGGTGGGAGGGGGGCCCCAAATCAAATTCTGCTTAGGGCCCCCAAAAGTCTTGGGCCGGCACTGGCAAGGATGCTCAGGCTACATAAAAGGGCTAACACAGAAAGCTACTGTTATTATAGGTGATCTCGAGGAGAATCTTCTCACAAAGT
Source organism: Spondyliosoma cantharus (assembly GCA_900302685.1). NCBI lineage: Eukaryota > Metazoa > Chordata > Actinopteri > Spariformes > Sparidae > Spondyliosoma > Spondyliosoma cantharus. The sequence continues at coordinate 22,369 of OMLP01006937.1, read as the reverse complement.
GGTTATATTAGTGAAATGTGAAGATCTAACCTCCATCTGAGCACCGATCAGCTGAGCCAGAGCACAGTGCGTGTGGCACTGTACAGCTGTAGCAGTGTGTGTGTTTTATAACAGCAAAAAAACATCATCATCATCCTCTCAGGATGGAGGATCGGGTTGCCGATCAGCACAAGCCCAGTCACAGACACTCAGAGCATTTGAATCCTATCAGTTAATGGTTATTAATCACAGACACCATGAGCTGTGAGTGGCTTGGCTCTCCTGGTGAAAAATTAGAGCAGACTTTAGCGAGGGAAGACAGCAGTGAGCAGGCTAACTTAGCATGCTAATGCTAGAACGAAACCAATTAAAAAAACTTAAATTAACGATCTCAAGTCTCTGCGGGACTCACGCAGGACGAGTGGGACATTACACAGAGCAGCTTATAGCAGTTTGACCGCATTCAAATGACGAATAACAAAGTTTATGAACATGTATTAGCAGAGAGCAACACAATTACGACTAACCTCTGGCCATGTTAGAAAACGCTTTGACCTAAAGTGCATGATAACAATTAATAGTTTAGCTGTAAAATAAAATGACCTGGCTGCCATCAGTCACTTAGTCACAAAACCATACAAAACGATAGCTATCTGCTAACAATAGCTAATGTGATGGTAGCAATTTTTCAGAGGGATGCTGACGTTAGCTTCAAGGCTGTCCACTTGAGGTTTGACATATTGAAAATATCATTCACATGCATTATCTGGGACACTTACCTCAAACGCCGTTTGGTTGACATGTATTGTTTCTATTGTGTTTCTATTGTGTCTGCTGTGACTGTAACCAAGATAAGGCCAGCTGCAGTCTAATACAACCCTGAAGATCATGCGTCCATGAGGGAACGTCTTCACATTCATGACTCATGACATGCCCATTACGAACCTGATTGGACGGACACTTTTGTCATTCTTCAAACTTGTCAAACATCTGGCCAATTATTGGTTTATTCAGCAGGTTGGTCGTTATGGGCGGGACAAAGCAAACTGGAAATAGGCGCGAACTTCTGCCTAGTCCAGTTGCATGAAGTGAATGAAGTAAATAATTAAATAAATAAAAAGATATAATATATATATATATATATATATATATATATATATATATAAATGGGAAAATCTTCAAATCCTTTTCAAAACTCCAGAACTTTCAACCTCTTCTTGTCACTCATACTTTGAGCTTATACTCATACTTTAAACGAGGCAGAAGACCTTGAACTATTGAGCCTGTGTTCAGTTTTTTAAAATCTTTTACGGTTTTGAAATCATTGCAGTTTTAGTTTTAAGGATTTTTAGCTCATCTTTTGACTTTCTAATGGGTGTGTATTGTGTCAGCTAGAGTGCGTGACATCATCAACTGCCGCTCTCCAGAGTGGAGA
>OMLP01006937.1:4148-18214 GCA_900302685.1 Spondyliosoma cantharus | reverse complement strand
GATCCAATGATCTGAGATACTGATTTTCGTCCTCAAAACTGTCGCCCCACATGCAGAGTTTTACAATATCTCACTTTGTTCGGATGTATGCGATGATCTGATCCACTGGGTTGGCGGGCCACCTCTGAACCTGCGCCGTGTAGCCTCTGTGGTAGACCCAGAAGGCGTCTGGATCCTGCTTGAACATGCGCTTGGCGTCGCCGCTGGACGTGCTGTACAGAACTTCGTTGATGTAGCGGAAACGGGCCGACTCCAGGCGCTGCTCCATGCGGGACCTGAGGGAGGCAGAGCGGTCCAATATCACCTCTTCTTCTTCTTCTTCTGGTGCCGCCGGCTCCTCTTTCGTCTCTGCGGGAGTCTCCTTTTGGTCCGTTTCGAGCCCGTGGAGCATTTTCCGCAGCTTCTCTTTTTTCAGGCTCTGTTCTCTGCTCAGCTCAGGTTTCAGACGTTTCATGGGGAGCTGGTGCTGATCATCTGTGATCTTTTCTTCAGGTTCCTCTGCTGCCTGTCTGGATCCATCAGCAGGAGATTCAGTTGCAACTGTTACAACTTTTTGGGGTTTTTTCTCCTTTTCTCCTCTGAGTGTCTGTGTTCCTGTTGGACAGGATATGTCAGTGTCTGCTTCAGTCTTTTTAATTTTCTGCGGTTCCTTTTCCTTTCTCTTTCCTGGCGTCTGACGGATTTTTTCACCCTTGTTGTTGCTATTTGACTCGGTTTTGATTTCTTCCTTTGGCTTATGTTTCTCTACAGATTCTTCTTTATTTACTTCCTCCTCAGGCGTGTCCTGTCTGTATTTATTTTTACATTTCCTCTTGTTCTTCATTTTGTTTTTCCACTGTTGTCTGTTCAGTTTGTCTGCGTTGTTTGCCTCCACCTTTGCAGATTTTGTGACATTTTTGTCTTTCATCTCGCTCACGGATGTGGATTTTACTTTCGAGGCCCCTTCAGGAAGAAAGACAATTTTTCTATATTATATCACATCTCTATTGTTTGGACATCAACATTGTTCTGTTTCTGAATCCATTAAATACTTATTAACACTCAAAAAATGCATGAAATATAAAGCTTTCACCAGTTAATAACTCACCAAATTTGTTGTCTTGCTTCCTCTTTTTGGCTTCAGGTTTCTCCTCCTTTAAACTCTGATCTACGTCGCCATTCTCCTGCTGCTCTCCTGTCGTCTCTGCTTGTTTTCTCCTTTTCCTTCTCTTCTTCTTCCTCCTCTTACTGTGAGACGGAGCCACTTCAGTCTCGCTGTCACTGTCCTGCTGATGGTCGTCGCTCTTCCAGTCTGGTACTGATCCCAGCGTCTGCAGGGTCCGCAGCAGGCTCTTCTTTCCGACAGCCTTGGACTGAGCAGGGGATAAATTCAGACGATATAATTAGCGTTTAAACTGAAATGTGCAGCCTTGGCAATTATAACTGTATCAAGATAACAGTAATGAGACAGTGTCGCTTCTTGCAGTGTTATTATGGGAAATATCTTTTTATTAAAAAAACAGATTCTTTTGCCACAATATAAATAAATAAAAAGGAAGTTTCACTAACACTAGTATAACATGTGTTATTATTTTGCCAGATCTGCTTAGGAATGAAACATTTATATAGAAATAGTAAGAAATATTCAAATCATTTACTGAAGTGCGAGTAGCAATACCACAATAAAAAAAAATACATCAACTCTATTACATGAAAGTCTTGCATTGACAAAATTAGTTAATTATTTGTTCAGTTTGCTACAACCGCTTTGCTATGCTGGTGTGTCCAATGTGGCCTGTGTAGCAGTAAAAATAGTGATAAAAATATGTCATACAAAATAGAAGAAGTATTTAAACTAAATAAAAAGAGGTGTGTGTATTTATCCCATTTAGTAATAGAATTTGGCATCGGTTTGGAGTCACTGAAGCGGACACGGAAGCTAATGAGAAAAATGCTGAATTTAGATTAAAATATTGATATAAAAGAGAGGAATCAGTAAGATCCATTATATATAGGTGTGTCCTATCTGGCCTGGGTAGTAATACGATTCGGCTTTTGTTTGGAGTCACTGGGTCACATGATATGGAAGCTATTGAAAGAAATGCTAAATTGTAAATGTAGTGAAGTAAACGTATATAGCATGGAAATACTCAAGTACAAGCAAGTACCTCGAAATTGCACGCTTGTACAGTAACTGAGTAAATATACTCAATTACTTTCCGCAACTTAATAAAGCCATGTAACACACCATTAAAGGACGGTATGGAAACAATGTTTGTCGCCCTCTCTTGCAGCAGGTAACTAAACTGAATGTATTTCTCACCTGGACATTAGCGCTGCTGTTATTCTTCTGGGTGCTCTTCAGGACAGTTTTGCTCAGAGCCTGAGCGTCTTGTTCGTCACTCCAGTCTTCATCCTCATTAAACATGTTGACTGTAAGAAAGAAACACACATCTGTAAACCACTGCTGGCGATCATGAGGACCACCCTGCCACTGTCACTCCTACTCTTTCACCAAGCTAAGTCTGCTAACTCACTCACCTGTTCGTCTCCGAGGAGCCAAAACAAGCTGCTTCACTTCAACGACTGCTTGTTTTATTGTTTGTATAATAATGTTTTATTTAACGAACATATAACGACTGTTAACAGCTGCAGAAATGTCTTGTCAAGAGCTAAAGCCACGTTGGTTCGGCTCATGTGCGCGAGGGAAGCAAAACAGAACGACAGGCGCATGTGGATGACGAAAGCACACCAGAGGATTATGGGACATGAAGTTTTTAGTGTTAATGTTTAAGAAGTTTTCTGTTGTTATTCAGGATCTGTAGGCTACAACCACATGTATCATATTAACAATAATTAAAAGTAAGAAATTAATTTACTACATTAAACAATGTTACAATTTTAGTTATTGCTATTACTCAATCTTTCAGTTCACTACAATTGTCTGACAGCTTTATTTATTTTACGGATTAATTTTAGATGCAAAACATATCAAGATCTTATAAATCTGATCATTTGACAGAAATCAAACCACTCAAAAACGCTAATCATTTAGCCTACTGACAGAAAATGCATCTGCAAATATTGATAATTGCCAAAACATTTCATGGTGAGGATTTGCTGCTTTTCTTTTTATTTATTTCGATACTGTTGATTGGACAAAACGAACATTTCTAAAAAAAATTATTATCTAAAAAAAAAAAAGAGAGAAAAGAAACAGCAGATGAATCTTTAATAGAATAACTATTAATTGTATTCCTATGTGAAATAGCTAAAAAAAAAAAGAAAAAAAAAAGCTTTAATTCAATGAACAAAACTGTTTTTACACTTGTGCAAGTGTAATAATAATCTAATGACAAAACAGTATAACATTCACTGGGGCATTTTTTCTGCACAAGTTTTACTTTTGATATTTTAACCACATTTTCATGACTATAATCACATACTCTTACTTAAGTAACCTGTCAATGTAGGACCTTTACTTGTAACAAAGTATTTGTATCCCCACTGGGGATACAGTTTTAATGTTTGTACATACTTTACAATACAAAATAACAAGCATTAGAGATCCGTTTTGTAGGACTAGATGTTAATATCCCTAGTTGCATACTTGAGCCAAGCTGCTAAGAGACTCTGTGGGATGGTCAAGTGAGAGATGGCATATAATATAATAAGACGTAATATCATAGTGCTATAAGAGACGTGTCACGACATGCAAATAACTAATAACTGTGTGTTGTTGATGCTTTAAAAAACTGTGACCTGGGGCTGTGAATATTTGACTTCCTGCAGTTCTCTCCACCACCTGAAGGGGGCGGGGCGCTCTCTTCCTCCACTCAACGTTACCACGTACATACGGCGGGCTGTGAGGGTGTGGACGACCCACAGCACTCAAGCCCACAGGACACAACACAACGTTGCTAATAACTTCTGCTCTCTCTAACTGCATCACGCCACATCAGGCCGACATACCCGGTAGGTCCATTGGCGTATTTATTGTCAGTTCGACCCGTTCGAACCTCGACATTGTGTTTTACCAGCGTTCATCTCAGTGAAGTCGGCGTCAAATGAGAGAAACGGAGGCAGTCCGCGACGTCAGGGGGGCAGTTGGTTAGCTTGTTAGCCAAACCTGCCTGTGTGTCATTTGGTCAACCAGAGGATGCTAGCTAACGTGTGAAGCTAATTGAGCCACTTTGTGTGAATTTAGTGGAACGAGAGAACAGGATATGCACAGCCAGAAGGGGAATGGATCACCTGCTAGCTAACTTAAACGAGCTAACTGGTCTCCTGTGTTAGCCAGATAGCAGTGCAGCTAGTCAGACTGCTGTAGAGGCTGTGAATAGTTAACGGTGAAGTCATAACTGTCACACCGGATTGTTGCAGTGTTTATGTTAACAACATGAGCAAATCCTACTGAATTACAGAGTCAACCTCCAGGTCCGGATGTATTTAAACCTAAGCTGTAGTTCTGTCATCATCTGCCTTATATTTTTCATTGTGAGTGTTGGTTTATTTAGACAGTGAGTTTGCAATGTTTTCTTTCATGCATGGTAACAGTTACCTTATTGTAAAGTCAATATTTTAATCCCAGGTCTTTGCTAGGTGTCATGCCACATTTGTTAACCCAGTCTTAATATGCTGCCTTCAATAAAGCCTTGCATTCTGCCTTTTTATTCAGCTAACAAGTCATTTATTCACATGGACATTGTGTTCCTTTTATCAATTGTTTTTATTGAAATTGTGTCTTACATCTTGATTATCAAATTAGGGCTCAGATAACAATGACTGTCATTATCACATTAATCTACTGATCGTGTTTTTGTTTTGTTGTCTGCTTTTTTTTTTATCTGTAAAATGTCAGATTTGATATCTAAGAACCTGCTGACATCTTCAAATGGCTTGTTTTGTCTGATCAATGACCCAAAACTCATTTACTCTCAGTTAATTGTCATGTATGACAGAGACAAGCCGTAAATCATCAGAACTGAGAAGATGTTTGTGCATAATGTGTGATTTTCTTTTTCTTTTATCCTTGATAGGTGACTGAAATTGCAGATATATTTCCTGTAATTAAATAATCATTTTATCAATGAAGGAAAAAATAAGGAAGTACAGAAATGTGGCATTGATAGAACTTAGACTAAAGATTATTTTCATTGTTGATTAATGTGTAGATTGATTTCTTGATTAATTGATTGGTTGTTTGGTCTATAAAATGTCAGAAATCTGTGAAAAATGATGATCTTCGTTTTTGCCCATAACTCAAAGATATTTAGTTTGTTGTCATAGAGCAACATAGAGAAAAGATTCATAATTAAGAAGCTTCAATCAGAGTTAAAAAAAACAAAGAACAAACTCAAACAGATCAATTGTTTATCAAAAGAGTTTGTGATTAATCGTTGTAGGGCCATATGACACAGGATATGATTCTGGTCTACTGGGTGCGATTCACAGCCAAGTGTTGTGAGTCACAATGCCGTAAACTTCATACACACCCAGTGTTACTGAGGCGGATAAGATTACTCAGCACCAAGTTCCTTGGTTGCTTGTCCTTCTCCTATTTAGGTTTGCACAACAGAATATTATGAGAGAAGGTTTACCTGTCTGGGATAGAGGCCAAACTGATTGAAAAATGTGTTAACAGAGGATCCTCCCCCTTTTCTGTCCCATTTTCCAGGCGTTGAGCGCCACTGAGCCTCCCTGATTGTGTCCCTCATTGTCCCAAATGAGGAACTGATGCTGGCCAGGACTCTGCTGAACCCATCGGGTCGCCTCTCTCATCGGTCCCAGTTCACTTCTGCAGCCCCTTAAGAGAAGAAGAATACAACAGCTGAAATGGATGACATCTTCACGCAGTGCCGGGAAGGCAATGCTGTGGCAGTCCGCTTGTGGTTGGACAATACAGAGAATGACCTCAATCAAGGGTGAGCCATGGTGTATTTATTTGTTTTATTTTCCCATCAGTAGGATGATACCGTTATCCAGGTTGTGTTTTAACTTGCCTAATGATATCACACTGACCATAGCTGAGTTTTAAACGTCATATCTTTACAGACTGAAGTATCATCAAAAAGTTACACAAGCTTCGCTCTTCTCTATCTTCATTCTTCAGTCAACAAATCATTTTGCTGAATTGTACTTCTGCCTGAGACTTGCCACAACATGATTTTTTTGATGCAAGATAACATGAATCAGAATCTCAAGGAAATAGTCACACTGCAGTGTCTCTTAACTTAAAATGTTGTATTCTCAAGGCACATTTCTGGTGCAGAACGAAAGCCCGCCTTTTCAGTCCCCAGCGAGATCGTGGCCTGCGATTGAACCCATTTCCTTGTGGACCCATGTTTATGTCCAGAATGCCAGCAGAGCAATTCAAAAGCAAGATGTTGGACAGGAAACCTACTGTGATGGCAGAGTTAGTCACGCTTGCATTTGTTTCTGCAATTAGATTTAGAGTGGACATGCGTAACGAGAGTACTGCAGGCTTCTGTAAGATTTGACATGTTTATTATACAAAATATCTGTCTGATAGTTACACATCATCAGTCAGTGCTGAGCTGCTTCTGTATCCTCAGCTGACACTGTAAAGTAAATCTCGGCAGAGGCTGCCAGTGATGTTGTGCTGGCCACCTGAGGAGTTGCACTTTTGGACATTTCTGTCCCAGATTTAGACTGCTGGTGTTTGTTTTTGAGAGAATGAATTAATCCATTTAATTATGATGACTGTTTATCTGTTTGTCTTGTGTTTCAGTACATTTATGGTCACAAGGTTTAGCACAGGATTTGCAAAAAAAATTGTTGGCAAGTTCTGGACAATTCAAAGAAACCAGTAGTTGTCTAACTGTCTGGAAAACCCCATTTTCCTTCATTGCTGTAACAAAAATTGAAGTTTAAATGTTAGACGAGGGATGGTAAGAAATTGATTCATGGTTTTGTTTATAAGGTCTGACTGATAGCATCCATAGTCAGTCTAACCATGTAACAGTGTGATTGATAATGACAAGCTAATTTATTTGTCATTGTACAATGACATTAATGAACGAGGGATGATATGAAAACATGGAACCGTTTAATTTCCTTCTGAGGAACAGATATGTCTGTTCATTTTAATTTGGTTTGAAAGAGGAAATTGTAATTTCGTCAGCGATGTCTTTTTTTGGAATTTTGCTCCAAAGATATAACGGGAACTCGTACATTTATAGAATAGTTTATATAGTGCAATAACATGCAAGAAATGACACAAGGAAGTCTGCTCACACATGATGCTAAACAGTCTCTTTCTTTTGTCGTTATGTGGCCTTTCTCCTCTCTTAAGTTTAACCATTTGTGCGGAAATGAAGAGAGAAACTGTTCACTCTTTTATTGACTTCGAGTCTGAGCTGCTTATCCTTTTATTTATTTCAATTTTATTGTCATAAGATTATATGGTTATTCTCAGTCCTAGTGGATGCATGCACCCCTACATGTGACTGGTCCATTAGCTGATTGCATGTCAGCTTCCCTTTTCCAGATTATACATCTCACCCAGTGGGTGAAACACACTTCATTCTTGCCTTTTTATTTCCACACAGAATCTACCTATATTTCAGTACAACTGATATATCTCAGCCCAGCAGTTTGCGTGTGGATGATGGTGTGTTTACACTGATGTAACGCCCAGACTAAGAGTAATAGTGGAATGTTGAATCTCCTTACAAGGAATAACACACAGGCCTCCAGGGAACCGTCTACCACCTACCAAATACCAAGAGCGAGGGGGAGGGGATTATTGTAGTAGGGCCGGACTGGAAGAGTTATGTGTGACGAGACAGAGAATCTTTGTGTGTGTGTGTGTGTGTGTGTGTGTGTGTGTGTGTGTGTGTGTGGCCAAATAGTGCATTTTTCAACAGTGAAATGCACAGTAAGCTTCAGCAGAGCACATCACCTTCCCCTCCTCCACGCCAGGGTTTCCGGTATTCATCTCCCAGTGGCATTACAGCAGATAACTCCACTCATTTCCCCTCAACATTTCCTCCAAGTTCAGAAGAGTTGATTGCAAAGTTTGAAACAAATTCTCCTAAACGTTTACAATAAAGTCATCATATCTGGTCTTCTGTACATGTGTTACACTGGCACTTTCCTAGCTGTTGCATAATCGAAGTACAAGTGATAGTTTTGTGTTGAAATTTAGTGCAGAGAGAAATCTGTGGTTTGGAACAATTTTAGGACTATTTGGTTTTCAAAATTCAAGTAACCAGCAACCATCAATTAGCTGATAATTGTCTCAAAATCAATTAATTACTTTTCCCAGTTGATGTCTTCCGATTCTCTGTCGGTTATTATGAGGCCATGTGCTTGTGTTTGGTCTCAAACAGAAGACTGAGTTTGAATCTCTTGTCTTTTCCTTGACATACGAGTATGTAATTTGATGGTTATCTGTGAATGTGTGAATAAAAGTTTGAGCGGAACTCTAAACTTTTTCACTCATGATTGTATCTCATGATGATCTTATTTTACCAAGTTGTTGATGTTGAGGCTCCTTGTTTTTCCAGAGTGTCACTACTGGTTTTATATTTATCCTCTGTGGTGGGGGCAGCAGCACTATGAGCCTGTTGCTCTGCAGTGGTTAATGTTGCAAGCAGACAGTGGTGTAGAGGCTTGTTGAAGCAGGTTGCAGTAGTTTCAGAAAAGGCAGTGTCAGCAGTATAAGAATGGGTTATTGGAGGTGCACCGATACAGATTTAATAAAAAATGAGGAACGTATATCACGGCCATCAAATCATTTGCCAAATCGTTGGTGATTTCTTGCCCTTAGTGCCATAAATGCTCCTCTTGTGTACTGTTTGTTCAACATTTTTTTATAGAGCATAAACTGTTTCATGAACTTTTCATGAGGTGACAGAAAAAAGGGGGCCAAAAAATCCAAATGTTTGTTTGTCCAGTGTAAAAACTGCAGAGGTGACAGTGCCACTTAACACTTACAACGTCTCTGGAAACCTGTTTATTCTGCTTCCGTGGATGTTCTTTTCGTTTGTTGGATGTTTCTGTGAATTTGTCTTTCCCTCATCTGAGGCCTGTTATATGACCTGGTGGGGATGAAGGGCCAGAGACATAGAGGGTGCAGACAGGGGCTCTTCCTCAGGCTTTTCCGTCTGCCAAACTGAGCACTGTTGGCAGGTGGAAGTGCCTGAAATAAATTACCGCAGCCAGTGTGGAGGGGGCGAGCAGGAGAAAACCCTGGCACTCAAGGGCCTATGGGTTGTGGGGATGAAGCTAGCTCACAGGGAAAATCTATCCTATAAAAAGGGGCCACGAATAGAAATACACACACAAACCAAAGGGCTGAGCCTTGCTTAATGTGGAAGTAGTTAGTTGTTTACAGTAAGTTGGTCAATTACTTATTGGGGCTGAATGGTACATGTAAAAGTTATTATTACTATTATTATTATGTTGATGAAGTGACTACTTGTTTCGTCTGTAATTATTTGCAAATAATGTAAGATAGAGATAGTCGGCAGGTTGGTAATTCATTCATTCAGTTTGTGTGCGCATTCTCGCTTTTAAGTGATGCGTCCATTAACTTCCTAACTCCACTTCCTCCCCTAAACAGACTCAAGCTTAACACAGAAAACTAATAAAATCATGAGGGTGAGCCTGTGGGGAGTTCGTCTCTCATAAACTCAGGCTAATTAGCTTGTAGGATTCGGCCTTTTGGTCTTAGAGGAAATTGCGGACCAAGCAGATCTGGGGAGACTGCGGCGGGGCAACCAGATGCACACATAGATGTGTGTGTTGTGGGACTGAGGGTCTCTGTGGGGCTGTTGATCGAGCTCTGCAGGATGTGTGAATACAAGCCAGTGAATTGATGGCGGGCCGGGCAGAGGGTTCAGATTCCTGCAGATTCATAATACTCCCTCAGTTCTCAGATCCCATTATTATGCTGGCTGCCCACTCTTAATTTCAGAACAAGTGCATAACTTTTTTATCTGGAGAATTGTGCTGTGTTTTGACACAAACAGTGACGCCCACATGGAAAAGAAAAGTCTGCGGAAAGTGGAATATATCATCAGTACAGTCCAGCTGTATGAATGGAACTGTGAATGGGAGGATGAGGGAGTTGAGGGACTCAGACGAGGGAGTTGAGGGACGCAGACGAGGGAGTTGAGGGACGCAGACGAGGGAGTGGAGGGACTCAGACGAGGGAGGAAACTTTGCATTGGAGGAGGAGGTGACCACGGCCAGGCGGAGGGAACTGAAGAATGACACAATCACACACAGCAGCTGGAGTGTATGCGTGTCTCCCTAGACCTTATAAGGGCTGCAGCGAATGCTCAGCCCACTGTTTTTTTTTCCTGATTGACTCTCTGTCACTTGGCTCTCACTGCGTCTTCTCTCTCAGTCTTTATCTCTTTTTCTCTGAGGAGTTTCGCCCATCAGTCATTCTGCCATGTAATCGAGGCCACTGTCCTACATGTGTCGCTGCCAGTGTCACAGAGACAAAGAGGAATGATTGGTGCCAGAGGCCTATTAGGTGTTGTCTGAGTCTGAGTTGCATCAACTTCCCTTTTTAAGAGGAAGATGACAGAAATACAAATACCCACATTCCTCATTATGCTGAATAGCCTAAAGCAAGTAAATGTTGTAGCTACAGTTGCCAGGTTATAAAAAATACTGCAGGACATTCAACCTACAGTAACATAACAACATTTAGCTTTTATTGACTGTTTCAGAGAGGTGTTGATTCAACTTTATGTCAGTTTTAGTGGCTGTAGTTTGCAGCACTGTTGAATTTTATTGCTAATTACTGGATAACGGAAACCTTGACAGTATTAAAACTGTAATTGCCAAATGAATGTGTAGCTGATGGAGCTGGGTCAGAAAAGTCAAGCCCAGTGCCTTAAATCTGCATTCTTTCTAATAGCCAGCAGGGGGCAACCCCACTGGTTGCAAAAATAATTCCAACTGGACACAAGCTTATGAGAAAACGACTGTACTTCTCACTTGATTAACTACCTTAGTAAACAGTTTCCTCACAAGTTTACAGTCTCAATTGCTAGTTTCAAGTCTTCTTCAACAAAGCATGATGTTCATTTTGTAAGTTATGGTCCCATTCACAGTAAAAAATGACGTTGAAGCAGGGTATGCCTGCCTTGCTACCATGATGTACAATGGGTTCTCTGTCAGATCTAATCAAGATCATCCCCAGCTCCACTCTGTTGTCCACACATGGTCAATTCTGGTTTCCTAAAGACAAGTTGTCGACGGCTGTAATGCCAAACCCAAGGCTAGTAGTCCACAAACCAATGTGTGACATCACAGCGGGGATACACTTGGTCTGTGTGCAGTGCATGAGGTTTTTTTTCTTCTCAGGAATGCACACTTGTTGTCTTTTTTTGTATAGTGGTATTTGGATTGTCAAAGAAAAACACATATGCTCCAAAAAACAGTCGCAGTCTGTATCTCTTGGCCTTGAGCCAAGTAAACCACAGAGTTGTTTGCAGAGACAAACTTGGTGTGTATAGCCAAGGGGCTGAAGTTGTTTTACTTTTTCTCCCTCGGGTTGTACACTTTTCCTGCCTGTGTAGCAGTTATTCAGAGTCCTTGCTTTGCTGAAGGTTTTTGTGGAACCTTTGCTGAATATGAATGTTCCTCTCTCCCTGTAGAGATGACCACGGCTTCAGCCCTCTTCACTGGGCCTGCAGGGAGGGCCGCTCCAGCGTGGTGGACATGCTCATCATGAGAGGGGCACGCATAAACGTCATGAACCGTGGCGACGACACGCCTCTGCACCTGGCCGCCAGCCATGGACATCGGGACATTGTGGGAAAGGTATGGAAGCATTGGGGCATGCACACAGTGCTGCTGAAAAAGGTTACTTCCTGGTTCCTTTGGTCATCCTGTAACACAACAGTAGAACTTCTTGTGATGATTATAAGAATATGAGCTACCTCCTCGTCATTAGATCATGCCTGACTCTCTCTCAATGGTCTGTTTGTCAGAATAAATCTGATAAAATGCCAAACTTAAACTCATTCTCCCTAGAAATCAAGTTAAAAATTGATGCCAGAGCTGTAAAATTGACATCAGTCTCTCCTCTGCAGGCAAATCTCCCTGTGCAAAACAATGTCTCTTCAAGTTTGCTTCATACACGCAAGATATTATGAAACCTGAAATGATGTCATCTGAACAGCAATTATAAAGACAAAAGTCTTGTCTGTTCTTGCAGCAGCCATTTTAAACTGGAGGAAAGCAATTTGTCAGTGTCAAGGGGAAATGTAATGTTTCAGTGGTGCAAGTATGATTGCAAAACATGCTTAAGACTGCAGTTGTTTAGGGTAGAACAATAATTAATGGTAATTTTTCTTAATACGTTTATTAATCCTCTGTTTGAGGACAGTATATGTGACCATTTGTTCATTTTTCAAAGATGTTAAACAACAGGATGAATCTATGGCCGATCGACATTTAAAGGCATACTTTGCACACAATACAGTGCAACCAGCAGTACAGGGATTCCCTCATGCATAGCCCTCGTATGCAACATAAAAACTCATCTGCTTTGTTCTACTTTGGCCTTTAAGATACATCACATGGGTGTACTGCATGATCCTGTTTAAAGGCTTTGTAAGGGTTGCAATGTGCAGCGTGTGGAGCTCCATGTGGCCCTGAAATTATTTAGTTAGGTTTTGTAAAACAGCAGGGCGCGTGGGTTAAAAAGGAGAACACAACATGTCTTGTCAGATTGTCGAATTTATGTAGTCTGTATACCATATGGCATAATGTCAGGCTTCTGCTCCAGGGTGTCTGATTTAGAATGGCTGCCAGGCAGCTATTGAGTTTAATGTTAGGCATGTCTCAATACCTCTGGTATGTATCCACAGGCGAGATGAAACTCCATGATTTCTGTTGGCGGCATTAACACTATCCCTGTATACAGCCCAAACATGATGTGACCAGCCTTGTTTTTTATATAATCCTTTGTTTTTGGCTTTCTCTTTTAGCTGATCCAGTGCAAAGCAGATACAAATGCAGCCAATGAACACGGGAACACACCACTGCATTACGCCTGCTTCTGGGGCCAAGACCAAGTGGCTGAGGTAAGTGCGCCCCCTGGTGGAGACTTGGCTGTTTTTATATGTAGTTCCCATCAAAGTAAACTCTAAAATCTTCCCTTTTTCTCAGGATCTCGTGACTAATGGGGCTCAGGTGAGCATCTGCAACAAATACGGGGAAACTCCGCTTGACAAAGGCAAACCTCACCTGCGTGAACTGCTCAGAGGTATCCCGACCCCCTCATCTTAACAGATTCAGATGCCTTTTTGATTGGCTTTGTGATCAGTTTTCTCATTGCATTCTCCTCTCCCTCCACACGCAGACAAAGCAGAGAAAATGGGACAGAACTTGACTAAAATCCCCTTCAAAGACACATTCTGGAAAGGCACCACCAGAACTCGACCCCGTGAGTTCCACAAATGCATAAACTGGTTCATTAGCTGACCAGTTTCCATCAGTTGGTCAAAGCGATGCATGAAAGGGAAAAAATGTTCCATGCTGGTCTCCAAACCGGTTTTAATGTGGTGTTTTGAAATTTCCACCGCTTTTCCATCTGCATAGTGTTGTGCTGAATTTCACATGAACAATGTAGCTTTTGTCCGAGCTCTAACTAAATTTGTCCCAATCTTTTAGGAAATGGCACTTTGAACAAACTTGCAGGCATTGACTTCAAACAGCTCTCTCTCCTGGCTAAAATAAATGAGAACCAGTCTGGAGAGGTACTTTACATTCTTGTTTTTACTATTTTATTTTATTGTAGAGCTGCTGATTATAAGATAGCGGCACTCATTTCTATTTTTCTGTGTGAATTTTTCATGTATAGCTGTGGCAAGGGCGCTGGCAAGGAAATGAAATCGTTGTTAAGGTGCTAAAAGTTCGCGACTGGACCACGAGGAAAAGCAGAGACTTCAACGAGGAGTATCCCAAACTCAGGTTTGCATTGAATCCTGACTTATCTACAGCCTCTATGTTCTGCGCTGTCTTGTTCACTCATTTGTCTGTTTCCAAACTTTGTATTATTTCTTTTTGCATCTCACACAAGCCGTCTGTTTATG
>OMLP01006936.1:44257-58882 GCA_900302685.1 Spondyliosoma cantharus | reverse complement strand
GTGCCCAGAGATGGTAAACAGTGTTCAGACATGAAAAATCAGGAACGTCCACATGGAAAATGCTGAAAAAGAACCTCCTTTTTTTTACTTGTTTGTTGGGTGGGATGAGAGGAGCTTCTTCTGAGGCCTTTTATTCGGCAGAGTGAAGAGACTCAGAGTGGGGAGAAAAAAAATACTACAGGGGCTCAAAGAGAGAGATGAGAGCAAAGGGCTTCAAACAAGTTGATTACAAATGACAGTTAAGCTATGGTTCTTAGTCTGCATATCCATTTTCAAATAGGGATTTTACTTTGCTCTTTATCTGTTTTTTCCTTTTTTAACGTTCAATAATCACAAGCAGCAGCAAAAAATAGCTTGCTAAGAGGCAAAAAAATTTTTTTAAAAACGAGCGGAGATGTGATCGGGGTGTGTCGCAGCACGGAGAGATTTGAGAGCTTCAGCGGCGTTTCACAAAGACGCCCTTATATGTTCAGAGCGGTTGCTAATAAAGATTCAACAGGGTGTTTTCTCCACTCTTGCCAATTTGTTGTCGTGTTGTTGTTTTTTTGTGGGGGGCGTTTTCGCAAGTGCCGAGCGTTTTCAGAGATTTTGCGTCATTCGGTCGACGAGCACTGAATGACATTCAGCGCAATCATCCAACAACTTGCCATGAAAGAGCGCATGAAAGATGGGATTTATGGAGCTCGACCCTAAATGGCATATAAATGAGTTTACTAAAAGTTGACCTTGAGAGCTTATTCTGCTTTCAGAAGAAAAATGTTCTTATGTCTGCTTTATGAGGCTCAGAGATAACGGGTGGCTTATTAGGAAACATTTTCCCCAGTTTTATAACCATAAAGAATAAAGGGATTCAGATAATGACTCAGCGGTGTCTGTTGATTGCAGTCGCCTAGTGTAATAGTGGATCACTTTAAAGTTCATGGTCATATCGTTTGTTTGTATTTCACTGTCCGACTCTCCCACTGGTTCCTAATCGTCTCCCCACTTTTGTCCTCGCTTTTCATTTGATACATTTTTCTTTTTTGCTGAGCATGTATCCCTACTATCAACTGACCATGTGACGGTGCAGTTCGCATTTAGCAACCCAACCAGTACCGCTGGAGCTTTTTTGTGTTGAGATTATTGCGGATGCTGGACGTTGGTCTCCGGTTTCCTGGCAAAGGTTGAAAAATATGTGCAATTACTTGATTACAAGTCAAAGTCCTGCATTCAATCACCAGCATCAATTTCATCACCATAATGTACATTAATATCAACAATAAAAGGGCTCATTAAACAGAATTGTGGTGTTCTAATATTGTATCATTATTATAGTCAATACACTCACCTGTCAACTGTATTTTAATATTTTAGCTGGTTAAGGTGGTGATGATCTTTATATTGTGTTTTAAGTGTGAAAATATCGAATGAGGGCATAATGAGGACACTGCTGCTTCAGAATAAAAAAAATGGGCCTAATTCTAGAAGATTTATGAGTCCCGGAGACTTGTACAACAGCTGTCTTAAAACATCTTAACACATATTTTTAAAACTCTTTCTAAGAAAGTAGAGTTTTAGGTCGCCAAAGGCAAAAATGACATAACAGAGGCCTGGCAGGGCGTCCCATGCACAGAGGCCTTGTCCTGTGGCCCTTTGTTGAGTGTCGTCCCCCCTCTCTCTCATCCCATTTCCTGTCATCTCTCCAAGCTGTCCTATGAATAAAGCCATGGAAGTCCAAAAAAAATACTTTAAAAGAATAAATAGATTTATAGAGGCGTGGCAGTGCATAAGTTCCAAGCTCCACTCTGCCATCAAACACGTCACTCTGGCTCCAAAAACCAAGATGGTGACAGGCGTCAAACCAAACCCTAGGATTCAATAAGTGTTGTCCAAAAGTGAGTCCACAAACCAGTAGATGATGTCAAAGCAGGATTACACTTGAGAGCAACCAATGATTTTTATAATTTTTTTCCCTTGTGTGTCCTTGGTTGACATCACTGGATCATACTTTTTTCCAAGCCCCCTCAGTCAGAGGCCTGGCCTCTTAAATCAAATATAAATGCGGGTGAGGCTGTCTGGTCTAACAGCCTAAACGACTGGCTCACAATCTGCTGCGGCAGTGTGTAATGTAGTGCGATGCGGTCTGGTTGCGAGAGGCCGTGCAGGCAGAACAAGTGGTGAACCAGCGTTGTGGGGTGGAAGTAATGCAACATTAACCAGAAACACAGAGGTAATACATATTCTGTGTTTATTAATATGATGAGTTACATTTTAACGAAATAAAAGAAAATCTTGGCATTTTACATGCAGCTTAAGAATTCCTGTTTGTTCTAGACTTACAACCTCATTGCAGCTTAACCCTTTAGTCCTCAGAGCAGGGACCAATGCACGGTCCTTGCAAAGTGATGTTTTGTGGCACAGCTGGAAGAATTCATGTAGGCACAGGTGCTAACATCAGTCACGACCAATGAAATTTCCCCGCTGCCTTATTTAGAAAGCAGTTTCTCTATGCCACATGACTCGAGCACTTTTGTAATGGCTGGAGCTGTGTAGACCGGATCTGCCACAGAAGCTTCTCTCAAGAGGAAACTAGAATCCCGGCTGATACAATTTAGTTGTAAACAAGTTGAACTGGCCAACTTGGCCTCAGAAGTGTAACCATACCTCATACTCACTTTTCCAATCTTCTTAGGTTCAGCCTCTAAGTACTGTTAAATACATACCTGTGTTCACCTGACAAATAAAGGACTAAGTCGAGCTACAAGTGCTTTTTCCTGTTAGGTTGTTGTCAGTACTGTGTAGTGAACAGCATTGTGCCGTTGCAGTAGTGAGTACTTCCAGGTCTCAGTTTGTGATGTGCATGCTTTTTGACAGTGCTGTTATCCCGGGGTGTGACATCTTTGAATCACCAGTAACAGATGTATTTGTGTGTTGAAGAGAGCCTCGGGCCTTCGACTCCACTCTACCTTGTTCCTTTTGACCCTCTCTTTTTGTATTTCTGTGATGCAGCTGATTATTCCTGGTTTAAAAACAGCGTACCGCCTGTGGGGCTCTTGATCGCGTCTGTGTGTCTCTCCCTTTCTAGCTCTCTCTCATTCATCTCTCCTCCTCCTCCTCCTCCTCTTCCTCCTCCTCTCCTCTCTCCTGCAAACTGAAGGCAACCTCGCTGCCAATTTCATGCCAGGCTAGTGAGCAGCGCAGCAGAAATTATCCACTGCAAAATTGATCTAAACAATCGCAAAGTGGAACGGCAAGGAAAAGCAGGAGAATGAAATTGGGAGAGTCTGTTACCTTTTTGAACTCGCTTTATCACCGAGAAAGGAATTGGGTTGCATTGCTTACAGGGAATTCTAGTAGTTGACCTCATGATGTAGAGATATTTTATGGCACTGTTTGGTAATAAATATTGTAGGTTTTCTGTGCAGTAGTAGAGTAGGTTTTCTAGACCTTAACTTAATGCTCAATATGCAATATTTACAACAAAAGATGCTAAAGATCCTTTAATACTTTGAACCGTTTGCACATTTGATCAATCACTTCTCTTGGCTGTATGCACGGGATTATGTGCATATTCAAATGACTTATTTACGCCCAAACAAAGATGTAATGCTAGTAAAACATGCAATTGACAAAATGTACTGATGGCTCACTGGAGGAACACACAGTTAGCAGGAACTATTATGATTCACAACAAGAGCACTTTATTTAAACTCCTCACTTGTTGCTTGGGAACATACTTTTAATTAACTTTTAATTTAGAAAAAGCTCCAATCCAAGCCGATACGGAAATGTGTCAAATAGTGCTGAAAACACCAGTGGCAAGAGAACACGTACCATTTCCTATATATATATGTTAAAATCACCTCCTACACTGGCAGTGTCTTTTCGGTAGACATTTGCAATACAGCATTACACCCCTCTAACAAAGGAAAAAACATTCATTCTCCATTACTGGTTCTCCGATCGGCTGTTGTGACACCCACTTTGACACACTGGTTTTTTTACGCCCTTTTTGCGTTGCAGTTTTATGATCCACGTTGAAGTTTCGGACGTAGGTGCATAAATAGTTTAGTCTCTGTTCAAACACCTCTTAAGTTTGAAAAACCAAAACAAATTCCATTGTTCAGCTTGCTTTGAGCGTGAAAGAGAGACTAAAGTAATAGAAGTAAAGATGGGGGTGGGGGGGCGTTTTCCCGCTAAAGAGCCAGATATGTTTCTCAGGAGCTGGTGGAGAACAAAAACTGAGCCAAAAGGAGAGTGAATATTGGACTACAGTTCTCCAGGTGGCTAGAAAAGAAGCCAAAACTTGGCAGTGTTGCTATGTTGGCCTTGAATTTACAGCTTGGTTCGGCTGTCCCTTAGTAGCAAAAAAAAATCAGTTGATGCAGTTCTAAATAAAAGCAAGACAATAACTTGTCAATATAATACTAGATTTTATACGAAAAATTATTCATGTTTTCTGCCGTAAGTTTCAACAGTATAAGTTGAACTTGTTTCACCCTACCTTAGACTTTTCTTTCTTCTGCTCTCTTTTTCGCAACTGCCCACACACACACACACACACACACACATACACTCCTCCTCCTCCCTCCTCTAACTTTACCTCCTTTGCCCTCCTTCCCATTCCTCATCAGTGGAGGTGTCAGGACTCTACCGCCGCAGTGCCATCTGGGCCGAGGCTGATAAAAGCTCATGTGCCGGACCGCCGATGCCTGCAGGTCTGCCAGAAGCCAGCGAAGCCTGACTTTCAGAGCCGATGGGGAGAGATTTGTGGCAGCCAAGGAAGGAATGGCATGCTGTTAACGTGCTGATCCAGCCTCTCCCCCTCTGCACCACCCCTGTCTATCTGTTAGTCAGTGGGGGCCTCACATGGCCCTGCACTGGCCTGAATCTTCACTGACAAAAGTGTCTTTTTCTCAAAGGAAAAAAACAACATTAGACAGGGAGACTTAGTGATCTGTGATCGCTTCATGTCTCACATTGACAATGCTGCTCATGTGAGTTGGGTGGGTTAGAAGCGCCTCTCTCAAGTCACCACTGAGTCCTTGAAGAAGCTGACCAACTGTGCTGGTTCTTCTTCAAGGTGAAGACTGGCATAACAAAATGATTTCTCACAGTGCAGTGATACAGTGATGGGTTCCACTTTTTATCTGATATCGCTGTGTTGGTGTTGTTCTTACAAAATGAACATTTGCTTCACGACCATCATCACAACTGACCAAAAAGTTCTAATTATTTAGAACTTATTCAGTGCTTATTATTTTTGGATTTAGTTGACTTATGTGTTGTTATTTTCTTTTTTCTGTCATAGTTTGGTTAGGTTTAGGCAACATATGTATAGGTTTAGGAAAGGGTCGGGATTTTGGTTCAAATAGACCTTTTCACAATGTTAACCACATTTAGAAGGGCCACCTTCTCCTTCCGTGATCGGTCAGTTGCAATGATGGTCCTGAAGCAACATTAATTATGATATCGCAGAAACAAAGCAGCGATATCAGATGCTGCGGCTTCCACAGCCCCTATCGAGTAGCTGATCCTTTTTCCCTGGTTTAGAAATGTACCTTCCCAAGGTCAGTCATTGATGGTCCAGCAGTACAATGAGGACATCCCCTTTACCTTAATAACATTCCAGGACCTTGATCTTTGTTGCAGCTGTCACATCGGTGCAAGATAGTAGAAAAAGAGGGGTGATAAGGCTGTGAAGTCTACAAAGGATCATCACTCCTATGGTGCAATGCTAGACATTTGACCAGGCTGTGTAGGACAGAGTCTGGAACAGACAGTCCTTCATCCCAAGGGTCCATTGTACATAAAGAAAATATTTTTTCCAGCAGGAATGCCCCTGGACTGTCCAGCTTGCCTCCACTTCCCCTCAGTTGAAAGAGGCAGCAGGGCTGATAGCCTACCTGTGTACAGAGAGCAAGTCTGGTTCTCTGCTGTGTTTTATAGGCCTTATAGTGATTGGTTCATTTGATTTTAATGGATGCCTATATTTGCACCTCCATATAACACCCACGGACGACAAATCAGGCTTCCTTCTTAAAGGATCAACTCTGTATCTAGTTCTCCAAAGGTATTTGTAAAATGTACTGGTGTAGAAAAAAGACCACTCAGGTTGCCATACATCCTTGTGGCTTGTGCATCAACGATTGCAACTACAAGGTCACAAAGAGCGCTGTTGAATTTGGATTTCAAAGTCAGGCCACTCCACTATGTGGCTCAACGTGAAGAGGTGAACTTACTGAATGAGAAGGCATGGTGCTAGCTGAGTTTATAGGTGGTGGAGGCTCTCTTCCCTCCCTCACTCCTTGGATCCAGCTAATCCTGGCTGGTGTGGTGTGATAGGAGCTTCTGAAGAGACGCTCACCCATGCTACTCAGAGAACTGTGGTTATGGAAATAACCCCAAGGTATCTGTCAGAATGACCTTTTTACCCTGTACTCCTCTCATGTTTTAATTTTCATTTCACCGTGTGAGCAAAGGGAACTCTTGTTTGGTCAAGTGAGAGACATGACCGAGTTCAGTTTGTGGTTTAGTTTTACATCCTTCCATCTCTGTTAATGGTTGCATTTTATTGACTTTATTTTAATTTGTCTCATATTTTCCAAAAGAGACTGATTTGTCTTTTATTTTGTGCTACTTGCCATGACATGAAAATGCTTTTTACAAAGTAGTGTCACGACTTTTTGTATATTCACTACTTCCTCAGGCCAAGTTGGCAATGTCTCAAACTGTTCAAATGTGCGCAGGTGCAAAGTGGCAGAAAGCGGAGCATGACCCTATTGACGGAAAATGCATTTCTTTAAACCAGTATTTATTATGGAGAAGGCCTTGTGGCGACTGTAGCTCTATTTTCTAAAATACTTAAGATATGACGCCTCCGCAGCATACAAATTAGACTATTTATATAATTCGGCACAAAAATGGGATAAAGGAAAGTTGTCTTGGGCTTCTACTGGCTTCTTCATGTTTTTTTTATGCCAATATGAGCTTGAAACCCAACATTTTATTATTTGTGTCCTTTTCCAAAACAAGTCTTTATTGATTATGTATAAATATATTACAAACAAATATTTTACATTTATTGTCTGAAAACACACTGTTTTTTTCACCTTTTGCCACTTCGCTGTTGGTTTCTTGTTGTTAGTTTTAGCAATCTAAGGAATCTAAGTCTGTCTTCCTCCTTTATTAATAATGATGAAATTAGGTATTAAACATTGAGGGTTACTATTAAGTTAATGAATTAAGGAATCAATGTTGTCAGTGGATTGTACGACGAGCACAATAAGGAGAATATTTGTCTGTGTGTTATTGTTCAACAGGTCTGGACCTCAGGCACGCCCAGGTGGTGGCGTTATCCACGGGGACCAAATGCATCAATGGGGAGTATCTGAGTGACCAGGGACAAGTGGTCAATGACTGTCATGCCGAGGTCACGGCCCGCAGAGCACTGCTACGCTTCCTCTACTCTCAACTTGAACTCTTCTTGAGGTAATAGATCTGCTCTCTGCTGTGTCATTATTCAAGAGCTTTATTTACGTCTTCTGCAGCTTTACAATTCCTGTGATATTTCCATGAATCCCCTGAAATAGCCAAAAAGTGCTCGCTGGGACTTGTCGTTTGATAGTCTATCCATCGTCCATGAAGCAGTAACATTAGTGTTCTATGACAGGCAGACAGTCACACTTAGCTGCTACAAAAGAGCCACAAATTCCTTCTTTTCCTACGCAAGTCTCCTTCTTGTCCACTTCACGAACTTGAAAACACATCATGTACGTTAGCTTGTTGAACGAGGCCGCAAACCTTCAAAGAGGAAAAAGTGTCCTCCACTGCTAACATCACTTGGCAGGCTCGACAGCTAATTAGCTGCTCGGCTGCAGCACATTAAACGGCACACAAACATGGCTGCAAATGTCACTTCAGTCCAGTTAGATGCTGGTCTACTCTGTACTCTTAAATACCACTAACAACACGCTGCCCACACGTGACATGTAGGCGTCACTGCAAGTTTGTTTACTTTCAGGATTCAGGCCTCCTGGAAAACCTGGAAAACAGATGACCAGTTTTCCAGTTGTGGAAAACACATGGAAAATTTGAATTAGAAAATCTTGTGTTGTCCTGGAACATTATTTAAACTCCCCAAAACAGTATGGTATCAGTAGTATACTGTAGTATTGTAAAAAAAAAATAGAATTTAAATGAAGCCAATTAGTTGTTGTTGTTTTAAGAGTCTTATTTTTTTCTTTTGTATATTCACCATTGATCTTGATGAAAGCAAAACTTTCGACAACCCACAGTTACTTAATGCTATTCAGCTATTGATGTTCAGGCAGCCATGGAAAATACACCGTAATTCACAAGAGAAAAAGGCAGTGGGGTTATAAATTGATTAATTAAGGAACGTATTGGTGTATGGGCACGCTCCCTGTCTGTCGTACCAGCTAGATCATCACTGAAAATGTCCTGGAGAAAAATTATCTCAAGAAAAGAGTGGGAACCCTGACTATGTCTTGTTCCCTATGGTGTAACACTCGTACTTTGCCAGTTGCTGTCAGTTAAACATAGGCAAGGACACACCCCCACGGGCAGTTGAGACATTTCTTATCATTTCTCAAGATCTTTTTCTTCTATGTAAAAAGAAAAGACTATCAACACTGCATTGTAGTATTGTAGTATTGAATATCATGTTGACATTATATTTGACTACAAAAAGGGCAGAAAGTTGTGTCGTTTGTATGGACTGTAGTTTCCGGCAACTGGACCATGCATTACATTACAGGATGCTTAATAGCATTAAATATGTTGTTTGTTGTGACTCCCGCTGCACTGCCAAAGAATGCCATCTCCTCTATTATAAGCTCCATGGAAACAGCACCGCTTTGTTCACCGGAGACTTTTCAATAATCAACGAGCCATATGTGTGTCGCTATCTCCAGCTAACTAAGTATACCATCCCACTAAACGAGTTAAGCTCGGGGTCTCAACAGCCTATTTGTTTTTAGCACCTTTTCTTCTTAAATGCATCTACTTTGTACATTTGCAACCTGTAAAGCACGATCCGGTGCACAAAAAGTCTCGCCAACATTTTTTAACAGTATCGGGAGACAGTGTTGATAAGATTTGACTCCGAGCTGCCTCCAGTGCATAAGCATATATTATGTTTTTGAGCTCCCTGAGGAACTCGATAGCAAGGCTGATTCATCAGATTAGTGGCTAGAAGTCTAGATCGTTGAATGTCATATTTGCATACGCAGCACTGACTTTTTGTCTTAGCACAATGCTGGATGGCAGGTACAGAGACTTTGCGGCTGAGTAAAATGGCTAATGG
Source organism: Spondyliosoma cantharus (assembly GCA_900302685.1). Lineage (NCBI taxonomy): Eukaryota > Metazoa > Chordata > Actinopteri > Spariformes > Sparidae > Spondyliosoma > Spondyliosoma cantharus. The sequence goes on along the minus strand of OMLP01006936.1, from coordinate 49,575 downwards.
GGAAGATAACTCATAATGAAATGACCAAACAAAATGCCAGAACTGCCATATTTACACTCAGTGAAAGGACATCGGAGACAGAGGAGAGGTTATGGAAAGAGTGCAGCCGTGCTTTGCATTGTGATGCATAGTTTAAATATACCTTTTGTGTGTGTGTGTGTGTGTGTGTGTGTGTGTGTGTGTGTGTGTGTGTGACTGATGAAAGCCTTATCCCTGTTCAAAAACAATGACCCAATTTCTTTTTAAAGTTAGATTATGTATCACCTAGTCTTACACATTGCAAGTATTCGGCTCATTGTAAATGGAAGAGAAAAACTTTTGATGTTGTCCTAAAAAAGCATCTTTTCCAATGAGTCTCCTCAATCCTGTGTCTTTGTTACAAGTAAAGTGGTATACAGATAGCAGCTGCTAGCATTAAAAGTGTGCTTACACAGAAAGCAAATGGATTTTTTTTTTATTTGTGTTAATCACCTGAATGTGACTGTTGGGCCATTGTTTCTATGTTTATTTACCAACCAATTAATAACTAATGTGCGGACTATACAGATGTTAGCTTGCTGGCTAATACATACAGCTGTTTTAAATGTTCCTAAGAGTGGGCCAACTATAGTAGTTCCATCTTACTGTGCTCTTTAGATAGTACTCCTTTCTTATGTTTGGATGGTATTCATTACGTAGAAGTGTACTTTTTAATGCCAGAAGGCAATTCTAACACATCGAAGTCTAAATATACGTCAGCATTGCCTTTTGTTTTCACACAGTAAATGTAACCTAGCCAGCTATGTGGAAGTCCTTAGTTTGACACATTATTATGGATCATTATGGATTATGGATGGTTTTCCTGCAAGACCCACCCTACCATGCCTTTCTTGGTTTCTTGCATTCTCTATGCTTGACTCAAACTGTTAACTCATAGTATAGCGTGTTATGTCTGCTCTGCTTGCTTCTCTTTTATGGCGGTTTATGAGCTGTAGTTTCCCCAGTAAACACACCGACCAATTCGACCAATTCATCACTCAATTTCCAGCAGACCACCAGGGTGCCCAGGTGGGTGTTGACAAGAAAATCTCTGTCAGATTTATTCAGTTTATTGGATGGGAAGAATAAATTGAAAGTACCAGGTCCATGAAGCTTTCAATGACAGACACAAGCCAGTCTAGGACAGAGTAGGGCCAGTCTTGCAAGAAAACCTGTGGGATCCATAATAATTTAATTCACAATGCCCTCGTTTATAAAGTCCTTCCAACTGCCAATATCTACACTCGCACTTAAACCACAGTCGAGCGGAGTTGCAGTCACAGTTAGCAATGGGTGACGTGTTTTCAGAACCCTAAAAAAGTGTTCTAGTGTTAGCTAGTTAGTAACGTATGTCTCTGTTATTTTATTTTCATTTGGTTTCAAGCATTTTTCTTATCATCTCTGTATGTATGTTTGAAATAATGGTTATTCATGAAGAAAATTTTTGTTCAGGTTGAAACATTTTCAACTGGCACAAATGGTTTGTCTCAGTACGCATCATCTCGGACACATTTTCATCCCACCATCGACTGTATGTGCACGTAATTCATTCCTCACAGTCTCGCATGTTAGTTCTACATTTAACCATCATTTTAACACAGCCACATCTTCAGTTGACCTTCATGATGAAACTTGCATGACTCTACCTCAAGCATGTTTACGCCACACGTTAAAGCCATTCTCCCTGTTCCCCTCGAGACATTTAGACGGCCTGAGTAATGTCTCAGAGTCTGTGTGACAGCAGGAGAATGGACTGTGGTCAGGCGAGAGAGTCAGTGTCCATCTCTCTGCCTCACTCCATCATTGTAAACTGAAAGTGGAAATCTATTTCCTATGCTGTGATGAATAGTGCGCCCTCTCTCATCAGTCTCCCCTTGTACTTGTTGTTTGCATTTTCTCTATTTCACAACTCAAGTAAAAGGCCAGAGGACTGGGAGGAGTCGATATTCGTGCGGCACAAGGAGTGCGGCTACAGGTTGAGAGACAACGTCCATTTCCACATGTACATCAGCACGTCGCCGTGTGGGGACGGGAGGCTCAACTCGCCGTATGAAATCACCAGTGACTGTAAGACACTGGGCCTTTCTGCTTTAATTGTTCCACATAGGTTGATAATGCTGAAAATAGAAAAATGAAATCTACGGGTAATGCCCACGGGATGATGTATTGCTTTTTAATCAGTCATTATCATTTCAGTCTGTCAGGTTTATGGAGATATATCTGGCAGATATTCTGAAAAGGCACTGCTCTGCTTCTTCTTTTTTTTTCTTCACCAGACACAGTCAAGGAGCTGGCATCCTTTTCATGTCACATTCCGTCTTTGGCCTCTTTCAGCCACGCTGTGCTGACTAGATGACATTTTATTGCTTACCCGCTGAAAATAAATTGTATATTCATTTAGACAGTTTGCCCAGCATTTTTCCGGTGGCCTACGAGTTGAGAAATGTAATCTGGACGGCAGTTTCCATCAGTAGAATATATATACCCCCCCCTCCTTTCATCACAGGCTGAAGCTGCTATTCAGCCCTATGAATATCCACTACAGTGGAGCGCATGGGGAGATTTTTACATGAAGCCAGTGAGGATAGAAAAGGGAGAGAGGGAGAGAAGACAACGCTGTTGTTGGAGAAGCCTTTGAACCCAACGTCTTTGGTCATTAAACCTTTTAAATGTTCTGCAGTGCGCTCTCAAGAGATTAGAAAAATTACTTAGTACCTTTTTCCTGACTGTTCTGGAAGTCGGTGCTTAATTTTTTTAGCTGCTGTGACATGAGCCGTGGAGGAAGAGAGGGAAAAAAGGAAGAGAGAAGGAAGTAGAGTTTAAGCCTCGAGAATTGACAGGTTATTAAAACAAAAAACAGCACTTATCAACATACACTCGTTCACCCTGTTTGGGAGATCTCCATATTGTAGTAACCTTACTGAAAGCAAGAGAAACAATATCTACAATGTGTCCAGTGCAGCTGCTTTCCTTCTTCCTGAAAGTGGATATTCTGCTTCATTTTCTGATGTCATGAATGCCGTACTTCAAACATGCAATATATAGTCTCAGAAAAGAAATTAAAACTCAGAAAATTAACATTTTCAGTAGTAATAAGGTAACAATAAAGAGTCAGAAATAGTTATTTGATATATTTACAGATAAACAAGCCATCCTCGAGGGGAATAAGGTCCCCAGAACACTGCTAAAAAGGTAGCTATGTAGGAGGGTACTGCAAATATACACAAAGTATAACAGTATGAAATTGTGTTTTCCTTTGAGCTTGATTTAGTTGTTTCAGTCATTCAAATCAACCATTCTCTCTTATGTCTTACTCTCTTTCTCCTCTCTTAAAATGTCTACCCAAAAACTACACAGTGTACCTTTAACAAATATTAGCACCAGAGTACATGCTGTCCTGTACACCTACATGAAACCGCATGGAATTGGTGAAAAGGATCGGATACGTTGACTCCAGTAATGTCAATCAGTTGTTAAGTTGCATTGTGGGTAATGGTGGCACCAGGTTTTGAAAAGGAAAAAGAATGTGTGGAATAAAAAAGGTGATATTTCTGGTTCTGCTGTATTCATTTGCTGTTTTTTGACTGCTTTTTAAAACCTGACCCCTACATTACCCACAATGCAGCATAGCCACTGGAGGCAATTTATCAGATTGCATGCAGCTTCCTTTGGAGCCACAATAGGCTTCATGATATATATATATTTTTTTTCATATATACAATAGTGCTCCCTAAGACCTATAAACATACTTTGATGTGTAAAATTGTTGTTGGAGTTACCCTTTAATCCAGCTGAATGGTTCCTTTGTCCCCCATCCAAACTGCATGCTGCTCCGTAGCCAGCAACAGTCCAGTCAAAATCATTACATTTATAAAATGTGTTTATTAAATTTATAAAATGAGCTATTAACCTCAATTACACCTTTGCTTACAGGGAATTGCAATATTTGTTTTCCACTGTAATCTGTAGGTTTTATTGTTTATCAGCTTACCATAATATTGAATAAACCTTTCAACTTTTTCTAATTACATGACTCTCATTGCACAGGAACACTAATGCTAAGTCGCTGATTTCTCTAATTGAACAGAATATGGAACACTTGACGTGTGCCATATAATGGAGAATTTTTTTCATGATATATAAAAAGGAACATTGCAAGATGTTAACTGTTTTCAGCATGGCTTTCTGATCTGGTGTGTATTAAGTACATTTGATCAAAAACCCACAAAATGAAAACAGCTTTGTGTTTTAAAGAAATGACAGACTTCATTATGGGCTCATTAAATTGGGTATCCAGCAAAGCTGTTTGATAAGAAATGACATGATGTGGAGCGATGGAGCTCAGGCTGTTTTTGTTTGTGTTGTGTTGGCAGTACACAGCAGCAGACACCTCATGAGAAAGCACCGCAGCCACCTGCGGACCAAAATCGAGTCCGGCGAGGGGACGGTGCCCGTGCGATGCCGGGGACCCGTCCAGACGTGGGACGGCGTCTTACAGGGGGAGCAGCTCATCACCATGTCCTGTACCGACAAGATCACCAGGTCAGTGCTGCCAGATCTTACCTGTTTGTATAGAACGTTAGCAGTTTATGGGTTTTAGGTTGTGTTTTTCCTTTTCGACACTCTTTCTGTTTATATTCCTCCTGAATATATCGGTCAAAGTGGGTCAAAACTTAATTGAACTAGAAGCTCCTTTCTGTCTGGCTGCCATTCTGAATATCCTGTTAACTAATTTAAACCTGAAGGAGCCCTCCTGGTGAGTTCAAACTTAAACTCTAATCAGTATATCAGATAAAGTGCTGTAGATTTAGCCTTGAAGTTTGATTTTGTACTGCAGAGAAAATCCTACTGTGTGCACTTGTTTTGCAGTTTTGACCCTAGACTGTTTTCTCTTATTGCTACTTTATTGACCATGTCTCTCTCATAAAAGTAAAGTTGAATGGACCCGCAGTTCTATATCTCGAGCATTTACCAGAGGCAGATAGATAAAAAGGAAACCAACGCACCATCAACACCGCTGCCGCTTTTCCACATTTCTGTCATTTCAGTAATTGGTGTCGATTTTATTGTAAAGGTCGACACCAATTATCCAAACACAACCTCCTGGCACAACCATGTGATCAGCACATCCTCTCACCCAGGAGGTCGCTGGCCTACATAAGAAAAGAAAAGATCAAAGGATTGTTTGAAAGTTTAACTTTATGAGGAGATTAGTTTCCTTATGAGAAGGAGTGATCTCTGTTTAAATAAAGCATTTTAAAATGACGGGCTGACAGAGACTTGTCTGATATTTACCTCAG